>JAUZTB010000107.1:63810186-63829003 GCA_034780895.1 Rhynchobatus australiae | reverse complement strand
CTAGGAAATTCCAGTTGCAACCCATCTGAATGCTGGCTTCACTTCTGTGTCATGCGTTGGTTAGTGTGCATCTCCTCTTAATTAGTTAAGAGCAGAAAAAAGATCTGAAGTTCATTACTTAGGATATCCGTAATAACACAATAAAATCAGGTGTATATTTTTCTGAAAGTAGTTAACTGCATGCAAATTAATGTAGTCCCAATATGTTTTCTAAAACAAAAAAGCATTCCTTATATATTTTTTATTAAACAATGGCATCCCTCAGTAAAGATCAAGAGGTCTGTGATCTGCCAACTGCAGCTGAGAGACCCCTCAATCCATAGCCCCAGTGCTACCATTGATCCTTGAGGTTACAGGCACACACACTCAAGGTGCTCCATCAGGACTGAACTGTATGCAGTGGAGGTCTTCTCAGAGGTGCAAACACTTTGCATTCACCACTCCATTGCTGCATTTCTATGACTTCCTTCCTGTCTCCATTCTCCCTCATCTCTAAGGTAGCTCCTCACAGTCCTGACCCAGTGATGCGGCAGCTGCCTGTTTTGCAAGCACCTGCTCTCTGAAATGTGCAGGACGAGCTTTAACATTCTTAAAGGGGAGCAATTCACATTAATAAATTCTAAACAGAAAGATGTCCCAATTTCACAATTATTTTTGTGCATTTCCAATCAGTGCCATATACAGCACCATTTAGTATGCCAGATATGCCCAAAATCCAATGGGTTCTGTTGAAAATTAGCCTTTGGGTGAAAAGAGTGAAGTGATACAAATCTGACTTCACCATTTAATTTAATCACTCACCTTCCACAAACTTTGAGAAGGTATACAATTGATTTTTTTTAATTACCTGTCACTTGTGTGTCATCTTTAGCCTTGTATTCGGTGCTTTTAATGGCAAGCTCAACGCCGTAACCAGAAAGGAATACCTTCTCTTTACTTGGATACTGTTAAAAAATATATAAAATTCTAAAATAAATAGTAGTGATCCAACATTTAAGATGCCTGCTCATTACTTAACAAAATATTTGACAACAATGGAATGTGTTGAATAATTACATGTGGCATCATAAATAAAATGTCCATTTTTCGTTCTTCACCCCTTGGGAATCAGCCCCACGAGCTTGAACATCCTGCTTCCAGGCAAATGCTCCATATGCCTGTTATTTCTTTTAATCCTCAATCTTTGCTAGCACTTTTGCTTGTTTTGTTGTACACCAGCTCTTTAATTTTAACCTTCAATTTAGATATGAAAGTCAAACCAAAAAATGTTGTTTAATAGTGGTCATTAAAAGCAATAATTTAGTAGTTGCCACTAGGAAATAATGAAGTTAGCTTAGATTAGCAATAATGTCGCTAAATGACAGAATAGTTCAAAAGGGTGAAATGACCTCCTTCTGCTCCCAAACAAAACAATGAGCAATGCAGTCTCGGAATCCCATGCCAATGGAGTTGGAATTCAGGTCAAGAATTGGGGTCCGGTATTAAGCAGTTGCATTTGAAATTAGTCTCCTGGGCAAGGTTGCAGAAAATGACTCACTGATTCATACCATATCCTGCCAGGAAACTGTGGTTGATTAGAAAGTGAATGTAAAACTCTTTCCATTTGAATAAACTGCATGTTGTTAATACTTGGAAGGAAGTACCCAGACGGTGTAATTATTTTAACAGAAAATGAATAATAACACACAAAGAAATTAAGAATAAAGCTCAATTAAAAAGCAGCTTGTTTTACTTACAGCAACATAATGCCGGAGTATGTAGTTGACACTTCCCCCATCTGATTTGGAGCAGAGAAGCTTGTGGAACCTGGAAAACTCTNNNGTACCAATCTCACCATAGAGAATCACAAATGGAAGTTCATTTCTTAAAGGTGCCTTAATATGATCCACTTTAAACAAATAAGGACCAGGTCTAATAATTAAAGACAAAAATCAGAATTAATAAGGTCTATTAGGTTCAATGTAAAGTTATACAAAATAATCCTCCCTGAGGGCAATTATTTGGAAAATTTAAATTCCAAATTTCATAATTCCTGTTGCTGTTCTGGTCTGCATCATTCGCTGTCAAAAAAGAAGCATTTTTCCATAAAAACTAACCCTGGCAAATATGAATATTAAACTCTAATGAAGTCCACTCAACTAAATGACAAGTTGAAAATACAGAAACTTGCCTAGCATACTGATATGCCTTAAAAAAAGCACGATCTTTATATTTATTTGTTACCATACAGCATCTCCTTCCACAAAAAAAAATGTTTAATTCCTACAGACATGTTTACATATTTTGAAGTTGGCTAAGAATCAACTAATGCATTGTATTGTGCTGCCAAATAAATTTTATTAGCTAGCACTTCAGATGCCCAAGTCTGCTCATGTGTATTTTGTAAAAGAATGCGGAGTTCTACATTTGACCGCAGTGCAGAACACACTGATGAACAGATTCCAAAAAGTTCAAGACTGTTATGTTTGCAAGTGCACAAGTAGAAACTCCAAACACGGTAATGCTCATGTGGAGAAATGCTGGAAGTTATGCATGCAATCTGAGCTAATGTTTAGATCTATAGAGATTGCTGGTTGATATTCAGTTCAATTCTCCACAAAAAGAAACAGTCTAAAGTATATACAGGACTCCAAATCTCTGAAAGTATCTGGTTTTCCCTCAAAGTGAGAGCTTAGACATGGGAATACTTGTTGAAATTGTGCAATAAAATGTGAAGAAAAATTCTGGCAGGTCCAAGAAAGAAATGCCAGCACCAGGCATATGATGAGGTAGCATGAAGCATGAAGCCAGAGTCAGCTGTTGCAACATGAACACAGTGGAGTGCATCAACATGGCTGCAGGGTGAAAGGCAAGTTAGAAATTGAGGTGTTGGGATTGGAATTGGCCCTTGCTGTCATAAAATCATTCCTGAGCATAAATGAACATGGGTGAGACATATCTATGTGAGCCAGAAATCATGGATGTTTATTGAAAAATATTAAATCCATAAATCACAACATAAACACTTCATGGATCATGAAATATTAAATCTGGTAATACCAAAATCACATAGAAGTGACCGTAACTTAGAAAGGAATTGTAACTACAATTTTTATTGCACTTATTTTTTTTATAGCCAGCATTTATTCTTCTCCAGTTTTCCAAATCAGGCTAGAGCTTTGGAAGGAGACTTGCTGGATGTAAGCAGTATGAACAGAGTGAGCTTCAGGGAGTTTCATGACCAAATAAGTAGAAGGTAAAAGAAAGGTGAATAAAATGTTCAGGTGGGTGGATTAATTCAGGAGGCAATGAAGAGGAAATGAAGAAATTTACAGTGGCTGGAAACTAGTTGAACTGCACAAACAAACGAGTTAACTCTAGGTGTTATGCATCAAATGGAATCCAAGACCATTATGTTGTAAAGGATGAGCAAGTGCAACTACATATTCATCAAAAATACTAGGCTCACAGTGATGCGATGCCAAGTTACAACAAGATGTAAACTATTGAGAAGCAGAAGTTTGATTTGAACTATGAGGAACTCATGCTCTTTCAATTTCTTCAGTGATACCAATGGAACAAAATTCCTTGAACATTCATTTAAAAACAGTAAATTATGTCCCAATTTTACCGATTTATTGCATTCTGCCATGCAATCTGGCACTTCAGCAATTTAATCTAAACTGTGAGACAAGAACATCAACTTTAGTTACAAATCGGATAATCCAAAAACAAATGGCAATCGAAGTCTTGGAGTTTAACAACTGGTTCAGCTCCCAACAGCTGAAACTCAAATTATCAATACTCAAAGTAAGATGGAACATCTGTTGACTGCCACAATGGAGTGAAACAAAAACAAGAATCCTCACAAAGGTAAGCAGCATACAATAGTTCTTTAGATTTGACAAGATATTATTTAATGTCAATGAAGTGTGTTTTGAATCTAAAGCATTTATTGATCACATTAACAAGTGTTGTAGCACCATTAATGGATATTTATCCATTGGAAACCAAGTTCTGCACCAAAGGAATATTATTACAAACAAAAACTCATTGAACTTGTCTTGTACAGTATCGATGCCAAAACTCACTTATAACTAATCACAAATTTTCAAATTATTTTGAATTCTACTAGTTCACAATTTCAGAAACACCTCACAACTTATATTTTCATTCTAGCAATGTGCTCGTTTTACCTCTCCAGGGCATTCTGAAGAACCACCTCCAACCTGTCAGGACTGCAGGTTTTCTCCCCGTGGACATTTATAAAAGCAGCACAGTTTTCTGGAGGGGGCTCCTCTGCTGCAATCTATTCAAAGAGTTTGTATCAATTACATCATCAACAAAAAAAAAACAAAATACAGTTACTTGTTTCCATTGATTGCACAAAACACAAAAGTAGTCGACTCACCTGTTGAAACATTTGAACAGTGGCCGAATAAGCCCGCAGGGATAAGGCAAACTTCAGAAGGTTGACCTGTACAGGGGTCAAAAACTCACCAGCTTTCTGTAGTATGTGGTTGTAGTACAAAGTATCAGTTCCTGCCATGTAAAAAAAATAATTACAATGCTGCATATATTCTTTCACTGCTCCTTTCCTGTCTAAATATACACACCTGCCCACCTGGAAGGATCTTAGACTCCTGGGTAATATTCAATCTTATTTGACCACTGAGGATACATGGATAGACAAGCCGAGCAATGTTGTCACCCAGACCCAACACATGCATTTCCATTGGGAGTTTTTGAACAGCACTCCAACAGAATCAATACAACTTCTACCACCAAGGAGGACGTGGACAACAGGCACATGGAAATACCTGCAGGGTCCTCATGTTGGACATCATCTTGTCTTGGAAGTATTTCTGTTTCTTCATAGGTGCTGGGTCTAAACCTATCCCTACCCAATGTCATTGTGGGAGCACCTTCAGAAGAAAGTTGGCAGCAGTTCAAGAAAGTGGCTCATCACCTTCTTCTCAAGGGAAACAAGGGATGGCAAAGTTGGCCTTGACAGTAACACCAAGTTTCGAAAAAAAAAGCTAAAGAAAGCTTCTTTCACTTTTCCCATTTCTATCCAAGTTAATTAAAACTAATGATAGTAGATTTGAAGTGCCAGCAAATTCAGTATAGACTATGGGGCAAATCTAAGATGAAAGGTTCACCAGACTAAAAAACTTAACAAGGAGTAGCTATTAGTTTATCTTCGAATGATGGGCATAGAAACTAATAGGATTACTTTTAAATTAGTTTGTAGGTACAGTATGGTCTTACCAAAAGCACTTCATATGCTTTTGGTAAGACCATTCTGTACCTACAAACTAATCGTTCCATTTCTAAAAGAACTATGGGAAAGTTACTGGAAACAAGAGGCACCAGAAAAGGCCCAAGTAAAGCACTAGGGACGCACTGGAGGAGACAAATATCCAGAATCTCAACTGTCATTTACTTCCAATTATTTTCTCTTCACCAGATGGGACCTTTAGTTGAGTGGTTGATGGTCATGCTAAAGTTCTGACACACTGTGAAACTAATCTTCTTGAAAAATTTGATACTATGTAAGCAATTCAAAGATTTTGTCTAGACATGAAAATCCATCCATATTATCAGAGAAGAGCCATTACACTTAAATCCATTTCTGTTGAATGGATTGTTCTGTCCTTTGTAAGACCTTCATTTCTTAAATGTATAGGCATTGGCCATGCTTGTCTTCTTCACAAAATATTCTAATTATTTTACCAGCAACTGTGGTGCAAATCCACCAATGAAGCATCTAACATGATGCTTGTTATTATTGACATTGCAGCTAATTCTGATCCATATCAAATCAGGCAAAGTATATGACAACCAGTCTTATTCAAAAGTTCCAGTGAACCATGAGAATACTTTGGTCTGTATTTTTCAACTGCCACAGAAAATCAGAATTATTCATGAAAAATTATCAGCACACGATGCTTAATATTACCTGAAGAAATGTAAGTTCGGTCAACTTACTCATTCTTATAATATAATATGAACATGTACTAAACAACTTGGTGGCTTTATACAGCCAAAAAAAGACAAGTGATTTCATGACAAGGTTGAGGTGGAACACAAAACCAAGACTTTATCAAATGCTTAACCAGGCTAATGTGTTTCTCCCCAACATCTACCCCAATGTTGCCTTATAGGGTTCAGTACGAGATTTGAATTAATGAGAAGGAGATAGTCAATCCTATCAAATTATATCAGTGTACAATTAATACATTTCTACCTTGATGATCCTCTGAACGGATTTCTTGAGTGGCATCCACAAAATCCCAGAATTTAGCTTTGCTTTCTTCAGCCAAAAATTCACTGCAATAGAAATAATAATTATCCTACAATTTCCTTACTTTTTCAATTAAGTCATTATTTTACAGTTAAGAGCAAGTTAAATAGAAGATATTAGAAATGATCTTGCTAGGGGTGTATTTAACTATCTTTCTATCATTTATCCAAAATTCACAACTACAACAACTTGCTGAAGTTATTGGATCCCACTGATGCCTCTTCTATTTCCTTGAACAGACTGTGGACTGTGATTGAAATACTGCACCAAAACTGCATCTATCCATTATCATTGATCTATTTAGATGGAAGATTCTGCACTGAATGACCACTCAAAAAGCAACCAACGAAGGATTCATTAATCAAAGTGAATACTTTAGATGCAGAACACAAAGTACAACACTGAAGTTCCAGAATAGAGGAAAGGAAAAGGGTGCGAAGCAGAGAAAAGGTATGTAGCAAAAAGATGAAACGGATTCTTTATAATTATATATTCTTTATACTTCTATATAAAAGAATCCTCTTTTATATTAATTATTGTGACTTCTGGCACTCAAAATCAAGGTAAGCGTGACTTTGTTTCTGTGACACTGAAGACACACAACTAATGTTGGCTAGCTTAGAAAATACTGTAACAAAGTGACAGCGCTGCACAATGCTAAACTCCTTTTCCTTCTTTCCCCAATCTCCACCCTCAAAAAAATCACAGCATGGCAAGTTGTAAAACTGAACTGAAATAATATGTTGGCAAATAACCAGAAATAATTGTAGAAACTACTAGTTTGTTATACCCCTCATAACTTTTATAGAAAGTTTCATTCTTTATAAAAGCACAATCTCTTTTCTCAGCATCAAATCTGTGAATACTGATCAGATGCTATATAATGTTCACGCTGTGAATGGTAAAAAAAAGCCTCACATAGATGAAAAAATACTACCCGTAAGCATTGTATAGGCAAGGGAATTACCTTGCTTCCAGTAACAATGGTGTAGATGGCCACTTGGTAGTCAGCGTTGTTGTGACTGCCTTCGAGTCGGCATTCACAACCAAGAAGGAAGCGCATACCAGAGCTATCGTTGCAAGAATCCCAGAACTGTGGTTCATAACTGCAAGTACAATAGATTAGATGTTATCAGTCTCAGTTCTACTTAATCTAATTCTATCCTACTCCAGTCCCATAAAAAATCATAGAATCACGGAAACACAGCAAAGAAACAGGCCCTTTTGGCCCACCTTGTCCACGCCAATTGTGATGCCTATAAACGCTTATCCCATTTGTTTGCAATAGGACCGTATACCTCTAATCCTTTCCAAGCACCCGTCAAAATGTCTTTTGAAATCTGTAATATCCATCTCCACTACCGCCTCTGGCAGCTCATTTCAGATATTCACTATCTTCTGTACGTAGAACTTACCTCTCAGCTCTCCTTTAAATGTCTCCACTCTCACCTTAAACCTGTGCCCTCTAGTTCTCGAATCCCCTGCCCCTGGTAAGATTCTGACTACACATCCTATCAATGCCCCTCATAACTTTGTAAAGGTCATGCCTCAGTCTCCTGCATTCCAGTGAGAATAAGCCCAGCCTATCCAATCTCTCCTTGTAACTACAGCCCTCCATTCCAGGTATCATTTGGGTAAATCTCTTCTGCATTCTTTCTACAGCTACTACATCCATCCAGTAGTGTGGCAACCCAAACTGTGCACAATGCTCTAAGTGTGTTCTAACCAATGTTTTGTATGCCTACAACATAATGTCCCAACTCTTATATGCAACACCTCAGCCCATGAAGGCAAGTATACTAAATGCTCTTTTCACTACCCTGTCCACCTACATTCCCACTTTCATGGAGCTATGGACTTGCACCTCAAGATCTCTTTGTCTATTAATGCTCCGAAGGTCCCTGACATTTACTCTATATGTCATACCAGAATTTAGCCTCAATCAGAATAAAAACAAATTACAACTTAATAATGTTAAGGCAACAAAGCATGTACGCTCCAGTAGCAATCAGGCACTCAAAATATAAACGTAATGTGAATAATGTTTGTACTGCACCAAGCAGCAAGTTAATATTACAGTATCTTGAGGGGAATGTGTTTTGTTGAATGACAGAACAAACTAAGTTTGCATGCAGTGCAGTATAACAGGAAAATAGCTTGCATATGATACGCTGTTTACTGAAGGCTATTTGTTTCCTTCTATTACTGTAGAATTGGACCAGTACCCGAGCTGAGAACCTGTAGATAGTGCATTTCAAAAAAATAATTAGCAGAGTTAAGAGAAGCTGAACAATTAGCAGTAAAATTGATTAATACTAAAACTAATAAGTAAAATCAGAATCGTCAACATCAATGTAGATCTAATTAAATCTAATTCAACGATGCAATGGAAATGACCATTACATGATCTTAATCCCTGACCCCTTAAAACACTCACATTGTTGCAACAGTAAAATTCTGATAATCTGGCACACTCAGGATTTTAGTGGTGTTGGATTAGTAACATTTCCTGACTAATGCATGTATGGCAACACATTTTTAATTTCCTTTTCTTATATTTTACACAGTATTAGAATAAATTTCCCAGTGAACGAAGTTAGTTTAAAGGGAGCATTGGAAACAGAACAGGGAACCAGAGTCCTGGTGAGCTGAATAAGTGTCAAAACCGGGGTCCCAATCAGTCGGAAGGGAGTACGGGAACCAGGGCCCCAGTGAATCAAAAGGGAGACCGCCAACATTACTTGATAAGACAAATGCCAAACGGTTATATGGCAGATTATCAAAGTTTAACTGTAATCCCACCCATACACTAGTCACAATAGATCACCACTTAGTACAGCAAAGAGAGGAATCCTGATTGACTCCTGATTAGTGAAAAGCAACAGTTATTTGGATAGGATAAGTATTCTCCCTCAGTTGAGGATACCTTGATCCATTTCATAGGTATTCACTGGAAGTCTGTGCAGTGTTATTTTTGGAATGAGTCTTTTATTTCAATGTGACATTTTGCATTCTGGAAATCTTCAGCATTCACTTGAAACTGATTTAAGTTCACTAACACTCTCGACCATTTCACATTCGGCCATGTTGCATTGGCTCATTAGGAAGATAATCCACAAATACCTGAATTTATGTATGCGATTTGGCGACTGCACCCACAGATTTCTTCTGCTTTGTAAACTGACATCCAAATTGTGTCAAACATGTTTGATACATTTTTCAAACATGCTAAATATTTATGAAACTTTTTGCTGAACACTCTGCTACAGCTAGTACTGATTTCAATCCACCAAAGTAATGGACCAATTGTGTTCGCACTCATTCCCCAAGTTATTCTTGTGGGTGCAATTACTTTTGATTCAAGATTCAAGATTTCTTTATTTGTCTTTGTACTGTTGCAGGACAACACCACAATGAAATTACGATGGCACTCCCTTGCCTAACAAAAACCAGAACAGCATATTGATAAAAGCAATTATGACTATAAAATAAAACATACTTACACAAATATAAGGTATATAAAGAAAATAAGAGGCAGTGTGCAAATGAACCATTATAATAATAGTAATGATAATCAGCAGCATATCAATATAGCAGCATAAATCATTAAATAACACCGTAGTGAGTCCAGCCAGTGAAGGGAGGAAGACATGGTATATATATGTGTGTGTGTGTGTGTGTGTGTATATGGGGGTGTCAATCCATGTTCAACAATTTAACAGCTTTGGGAAAAAAAAGTGTTTCATTCTTGTTGTGTGTGCATGTATTGTCCTGTATCGCCTGCCAGAGGGGAGTAGTTTAAAGAGGTGGTGAGCAGGGTGAGTTGGTTCTCGGATGATGCTTAAAGCCCTGCTCTGACATCGGGCCTGATAGATATCCTCCATTGCTGATAACTGAGTCCCAATAATGTTTTGGGCCGTCTTGATGACCCTCTGCAGAGCCTTCTGCTCCTTCCTGTTGCAGCTGGCATACCAAGCAGTAATGCTGTACGTCAGGATGCTCTCCACCACACACCGATAGAAGTTCACCAGAATGTTCTAAGACAGTCTGGCTCTCCTCAATTTCCTCAATAGAGGTGTTGCTGTGCCTTCCTAATGACAGCTGAGGTGTGTATTGCCCAGGAGATATAAAATCAATGGCTCATTGAAGTTATTTCATCTTTAATTATGTTGTGAGAACCTCTTGAGAAGGTTAGGTCTTTGTACAGAAAAGATAAGCTATATGTTTCTTAGTTACAACAAATTCTTTTGAGCCTGAAGAGATTTTTCATTGCTAGGGAGGACAACCAAAATAAACATTTTCCTATTTTTTTCAGTATGTTGCTAGATTTTACTTGACGTATTAAGAAAGCAGCCAAGAATATGCCTGAAGCAGGTGCAACTCCTTAAACCATCAATATCTCCCCAAAAACCTTTGGCATTTTACATATATTCCTACTGACAAGTTATTCCTTTCTTAATTCATTTCCAGGGCATCGCTGGTAAGACCTGCATTTAAAGTCTATCCTCCTTTAGTTTTGCACAGGTGGCAGTAAATCACCTTCTTCAATCACTGCAGCCCTACAGGTGAACGCTGCCCCACAGGATAGGCCGTTCCAGGATCTAGCCTCAGTCACTCTGTAGGTTCCAATGTACAAGTCAGGATGGTGTGTGGCCTGGAGGGGAACATGCAGGTAGAGGTGTTCCATGTGCCTACTGCCCCTATCATTGTTGGTCAAGATCCCAGGTAGCCTGATTGAGTAACCGTTGTGCGTTGTGTAGATCACAGCCAATGAAGCTGTGGTGGAGAGAATGAATGTTTGGAATGGTTGATGGTGTTCCAATCAAACGGGCTGCTTTGTCCTGGATAATACTGAAGTTCTTGAGAGTTGTTGGTGCTGCACTCATTCAGGCAAGTGGAGATAATTTCCTTACACCCTTGATGTGCCTTGTTGCTGCTGAGGAAACCTTGGGATGACAAGAGATGAACCACTCCACAGAGAGCCAGCCGCAGACCAGCTCTTATAGCCTTGGTACTTATTTAGATGCAATTGAATTTCTGGTCAATGGTGACTGCCAGGAAATTGTTGGCAAGGGACTCAGTGATGGTAACACCACTGGGTGCCAAGGATAGGTGATTAGATTGTCACTTGTTGGAGGTGAGCATCACAAGGCACTTTTATGGTGTGTATGTTACTTGCCACTTATCAGCCCATGCCTGAATATTGTCTAGGCCTTGCTGCATGCAGGCATGGATTGCTTGATTTGTTGAGGAATTCTGAATGGAACTGACACATGTGCAGTCATCAACAAACATTCCTACTTCTAATATATGATGGCAGGAAGGTCATTGATGAAGCAGCTGAAGATGGTTGGGCCGTGGGAAATGCCTTGAGAAACCCTTGCGGTGATGTCCTGAGGCTAGGAATATTCCTCCAACAACCAATGGTATCTTGCTTTGTGCAAGGTATGACTCCAGCCACTGAAGTTCTTTCCCTTTCATGCCCACTGACTTCAGTTTTACCTTGATGCCACACTTGGTCAAATGCTACCTTGATGTTAAGGACAGTCAATCTCACCTCTGGAATTCTGCTCTTTGGTCCACTGAGTGATTCTGACAAAGCCCAGACTGGGCATTGGTGACAAGGTTATTGGTGGTTAAGTGCCACTTGCTAGCACTGTCGACGATAGTTTCTATCACTTTTCTGATGATTGACAGTAGACTGATTTGGTGGTAATTGGCCAGATTGAATTTGCCCTGCTCTCTGTGAACAGGACATTCCTGGGCTATTTCCATATCGTTTGATAGATGCTAATATTGTAACTACTGGCTAAGGGCACAGCTATTTCTGGAACGCCAGTCTTCAATTCAACAGGTGGGATGTTGTCCGGTTCCATAGCTTTTGCTGTATCCAGTACTCTCAGCTGTTTCTTGATAGAGCACAAGGAGTGAATCTAATCAGCCGGAGGCTGGCTTCTGTGCTGTTGCAGATCTCAGGAGGAAGCTGAGGTGGATCATTTACTCTGCACTTCTGGCTAAACACAATTTGAAAATGTTTCACACTCACATTATTAAAAAAACTCTGGACACACAGGAGCACTCATCCATAGCCCATCCAGGCAATTTGGAATTGCATTCCCAGTGCGGTACAAGAGTAATCACATTAGTTTCAAGTTGTGGCACAACAAATGCACCGACAGGTTGTGCAAACTGCTCTCTCGGGTTTAGATCGTGTCCTTCAATATCTTCAAAGCATTCAATATCTTCTACATGTATGTGGACCTCTGCATCCCTGCCTGTGTCCAATAAGTTCCAATGCAAACTGATTCCATTACTATTAAGGCAGACTTAACTCTTCCAATTAAAATGCCAGTTGTTGATTGTATACACAGAATAGATTGTGAATATGGATTATCAGTATTTTACGGTATATATTTGAAGTAAAATTAAACGTAAAATAACTTTAACTTCCCAATAACACCACATTTATAACAGAATGCAAACACTATATTTTTCCAAAAATACACTTTACTCATACAATTTTCAGGTGCACAATACAGGATAAGTTACCATTTATAGTATAAGACAATAACATCACATTTGCTACGTCATATCAGTGTGACATCAGTATATTCCATAGGCAGTAAATTCAAGGGGTTTTTACACAGGTTCCAGCCTCCCAGTGCGCAATGGTGGGAGAGCTTTAAACTCTTTAAACTCCTTTATCTGGAGATTTGAACATCAGGTCTCTGCAGATGTAATCCATTTTTGGTCCCACTGTACACAGGTATACTTGTATAGTGGTTACAATAAGGCTGAACTTTGGAGACACAAGAGACTGCAGATGCAGGAGCAACACACAAAGGAGCTTAAGGAACTCAGCAGGTCAGGCAGCAGATTGAACTTTAACCACTTCAGAAATATCCCAAGCACAGGCTTAGCCCAGTAGTCCTGACGCTGTGTTGGTAATTACTCTTAAAGGAGTAAATTTGTGTGTTGTTCCCTTATGGCCTTTGAGTTACCTATGGCCAAACCCTGGAATGTACCTTCGGTTGACCTCTCCACTGCTATTGCTAAGGAGGGTGGGAGAGAATGACAAGCATTCTTTGTTTTTTTTCTACATGTCCTGTTATTCATCCCCCATGGAATTTATCTAAGCAGGGCCAGAACAAATAGACATAGGTCCAGTGTGTTTACGTGGTGCAAAGATGAGATGTTCCGTCCAAGAAGGCCACAGGTTTTGTTCATGGATTGTACAGACAGCTCAGGGAGCTTCTCAAACACTGTACATGCTGTCAATGGCTCTGGGTTAGAGAATGGAAGATAAACCAGGTTACACTTTGCAATTTCCATCTAGTAGGTGCCCACCGGAAGGCTTTATGTTCACGGCTCCACTGGGTGAAGGCAGGGCTTTGGTGAATAGGTTTCTTGAACCATGAATTTAGCACACTAGTTCAATACAGATATAATAATATGGTTTGATATGTTGTTATACATATGGTTCTATGAGCATGACTGTGTCAGGCTACAGCTTGACTAGTCTATGCAACAATTTTTCCAACTTAGGGAAGAGGACTTAGCAAGATTGATTGTGGTGGGAGCAACTTTGCCACGTCTAAATTCGGTCAAGGTCAATGCTGGCTGTTTTTAACCCTTGTTTTGTTTTAACATAATTGTTGTAATACAATGGAGTGGCTTGCTTGGCCATTTCTGAGGGCATTTATCTATCAACCATGTTGCTGTGGCTCACACACAGACAAGACTGGGGTAATGATCCCAGGAAGGATCTGAGTGAACAAAATGAATTTTTTGTACAATGCTTTTGTAAAAAACCTTTTCATCTAATGCCTGTGATGTAGAGCTATCAGTTACCACATGAGAAGGAAAAGATTCCTAATTACCACATGAAGAGTGTATCAAGGTGCAGATTGCAGATGTGAAGTGCAATAGTCTGGAGGTATTGGGAAATAGTTAATTATGGAATGAGAGATGCAGTAAAAAGGCTAGCATTCTTCACAGGGTGTTTGCAAACAGGAACATATGAACATATCAGGTGGGAAAACCAAGCTCCCACGACCATTAAAGACCAAATTAAAATTAAGCTATTATTTCTCTGGAGCTGGTAATGGCTTGTCAATGTTTGCAATGTTTGCTTCACTACCATAATTCATTTTAGGATGTGTCTATAAATTATCTTTAAGGTAAATTGAACAGCTATTTGGAAAAGTGTAAATGGGGATTGAGCAGGAAAATGGAATTTGACATTGTTCCAACATTCCAACACGTATTCTGCTTCTAAAATGGTTCATTGGCTGTAGGGCACTTTGGGATATCCTGAAAGGGATGTGAAGGGCAATGTACAACTGTTAGTCATTCATCAGATGTATCATGTTGAAACTTATTGGTCTGGGTGGTTTCTTTCTCTGTACAATTATCCTACGATCCTGTCATTTTCAGTTTATTTATCCACTGTGGTTTGCTTTTGTTCCTCTTTTCCTGATCAATGTTCATTTTTTTCACTTCTACATCTTTTCAAACTGTCTTCATACAGTTCTGCATGTTTTATTTTCTAGTTCTTTTTGTCTCACTTTTACCATCAAGTTCTTCTAAAAGTAAGTTCCTCACTTCAAGCTAATCACAATAATCTCAACCTCAACCTTACTTACTATTTACTTCTCTATTTTATATTGGGTCTGAGAGCCCAAGTGTTCATCAGTATGTTGCGCACTGAATGGATGAGTGAACTCTGATCTTGCAGTACTGGTGTTGTTTCTCTTATCCATCCCATTAGAACTAGAAGACACGGTCTGTATTGGAAGGGGTTAAATTTAAAATTTCAGAGAAAATGACAAGACTTAAAGCCTGGGTTGGGCAAGGCACAAAAATATTAATCTGAATCAGGGCCACAACTCACCCATGTAGTTATGGGTAAGAAGACAACCAACCCACTGCTAGAAGATGGATTACTTGCTTAAATATTCTGATGAGGGAACTTCACACCCAAGCACCATTACAAATTTAACATAGTGAAGCTGTTTCTTTTGCTTCCATTTTTTGGTTGCAGCGAGTCAGATTGAGAGACAGCCCAGTACCAGGCTGAAGTGTAGCAGCAGACCGGAGAGGAGGATGGGATTAGAGGGATCAGTGGGGTTAGTGAATGAGGAGTGTCTCATGAGCAAAGAAGTGGATCTGAAGGTTTAGGAGATTCTGAGCAACTGGAAAGTTTGGAAGGTAATCAGAAGGATCAAGTTAAGATTAGGAAACATCAATGGTGAGAAATGCAGGATTAGGCATGGGGTATGTCAGATGAAGGGGCTAGGTGAGGCAGACAAACTGGACGCAGCTTATAAATTGATAGTTACTTAGCCTGAATCCAACAGTTCTGTTGTTATAGTCTATAATTTAGACCAAGCTTTCTGGCAACCGGCCTAAGTGGTACAATGTCAAATTTTATACGATAATGCTCCTTGGGATGTTTTAAAGGAACTATATACATAGAAGTTGATGTAGAAATTAGATACCAAATACAAGTTAGCAGAAGCTTGATACAGAGTGAAAAAAGTAGCAGAGTATCGAGAGGAGTTACCCTTCTCACCTGTACATCCATGTGACCAAGTAGAAGTGTACAATTTAAGAAAAATGTTCAGGTTCCTTGTTGAAAATAACAATAGGTGACTGTGTGGTAATGTCATTGATTAATGACTAGCACAATAGCTGCATTTCTACCATCAGAATGATTTGCTAACTTAGACGTCTTTGCCTTTTACAGTAATATTGGAAATACTTTTGACACAAGCAGGAAACTTCAGCATCTTTGACTGGATTGGTGATTAACTGCTTTAGTCACTCATTACAGAAGGCTGGGAGGACTGAGTATAGAATTGTAACCTGCTGCCAGAAAAAGCTACAAAAACTTCAATTGTATTTGTTAAATCCCCTGTCTTTTTTTTAAAAAAAGAAATGAATCATAACACGTGAACACAAGGGGTAAAATTGATTGATGTTTGTGGCAAATCTGGATACAAAACAGGATGCAATGCATATCTGTGACAAAAACCTATATAAGAATCTCAAGGTTGTAGATTGAGGGTCAAAGTATTTGCTCTAACATTTGCAATAATCACCTCAAGAAAATGAGTCACCCAAGTAAAGGGTCTGGCTAATGTATTGCAGGATACAAACAAGGTTAATGACGACACGAGGAAGCAATTTGATAAAAAGAATCCCAGACTTGCAAAAAAAGTGTTCTTGATCGCAGTCTAATAGCCCCTATGGCAAAGTGTTCATGGCCAGCAGTGAAGAAATATCAAATATCACAGAAATTAATGGTACAGAAGGTAATCATTCAACCCATTATGTCCACGTCAGTAAAGTACAACATTAATTAAGATAATCCTACTTTCCGGCTCACAATCTGTTACAGAACTTTTAAGTGTTCACTTGGGGATCTTTTGAATGAAATCAGAGTTTCTGACTCCATCGCTTTTTCAGGGATCACTTTTCAGATCTACACCACTTTCTGGGGAAAATTTTATCTCAACTTCCCCTGACCTTCCACCATTAAACTTTAAATATACACTCATGTTATTGTCCTGTCTGCAAAGGGAAATGGGCCTTTCCTGTTTATCCTGTCCAAGCCTTTCATTATACACTTCAGTTAAATCTTCCCTTGGCATCCTTTGGTCCAAAGGAGACAGCTCCAGCCTTGTCAACCTCCCTTCATAACTATTATTCTCCAGTCCTGACGATACCTTGGAAATTTCTTCTACAGCAACCTCCCTATTACAATCCCATTCTTCCTATAAAGCTAGGAACAATACTCTAGCTGTAGCCTCACTAGTGTTTCATACAATGTGAGAAGTCTGCCTGCTCTTATATTCTATGCCTCAAAAAATGAAGGTGAGAATCAAGTGTAGCCTCTAAACACTATCTAGTTTGCCTACTACCTTCAGAGAAAGAAATTCAGATAAGTGCGAGGTGTTGCAGTCAAACCAGAGTAGAACTTTTCACAATAAACGGTAGGGCCCTGGGGAGTGTTGTAGAACAGAGGGACTTAGAAGTACAAGTACATAGCTCCCTAAAAGTGGCATCACAGGTAGACAGGGTGGTGAAGACATCGGCACCACTGGCATTCATCAGTCAGGGCTTCGGGTATAGGAGTTAGGAGGTTATGTTGCAGTCGTACAAGATGTTGGTGAGGCTGCACCTGTACAGTTTTGGTTACCTTGTTATAGGAAAAACGTCATTAAGCTGGAAAGAGTGCAAAGGTTTACAAGAATGTTGCTAGGACTCAAGGGCCTGAGTTAAAGGCAGAGCTTAGGCAGGCTTGGACTTTATTCCTTGGAGGGCAGGAGACTGAGGGGTTATCTTATTGAGGTGCAGTAAATCATGAGGGACAGATAGGGTGAATGCACACAGTCCTTTTTCCCAGGGAAAGGGGATCAAAAACTAGAGGGCATAGGTTTAAGGTGAGAGGGGAAAGATTTAAAAGGGACTTGAGGGGCATCTTCTTCACGCAGAAGGTGGTGCGTATATGGTACAAGCTGCCAGAGGAAATGGTTGAGGCAGGTACAATGACAACATTTAAGAGACATTGGGACAGGTACATGGAAAGGAAAAGTTGAGAGGGATTTGGGCCAAATGTGGGCAAATGGGACTAGCTTAGATGGGCATCTTGGTTGGCATAGGTGTTGAGTGAAATGACCCATTTCCATGCTATATGGCTCTAGGACCCACACCTAAGGATTCCTCTGTACTCTTCAGTATATCATTCATTGTGCTTTCAACACACACAAAACACTAGAGGAACTCAGCAGGTCAGGCAGCATCCATGGAGGGAAATAGTCGACATTTTGGGTCAAGACCCTTCATCAGGACTAGGAAACGGACTTCCTCCAGCAGTTTGTGTGCGTTGTTCCAGATTCCAGCATCTGCAGAATCTTTTGGGTCTCCATTCATTGTGCTTTGTTGTTTTTCCTCTCCTAAAGTACAATACATTGTACTTCCTGACAAATTGCATTCTTCATGGACAAACATCAGCAGGGAATTGGGGTATGCCTTCCAGCATGGATCAATGGATAGGAATCAGGACGCCCTTCTTGATCACAACTCCCTTACCTTGCACTGCAAACAAATAAGTGACACAAATCAACATAGCACAGTGGAATTAAAGAGAATACTCTTTGAACTATAAAAACTTTATTTGGAAATCATAATCCATTACTCAACATGATTTTTTTTAGAATAATGAAAAACAAAATACATCTTATTGGCATCAATACCATGTGCATGTCAAGCAGCTTCATTGTGGGAAAATAAATAAAACCCTGTGCCCAATCTTTCCATTATCAGTCATTAACTAGGGATAAATCATCAACAGTAATTCGAGGAGACTCCTGATCAGTCATCAGAGAAGTTTAATGTAGGCTTTATTCTCCTGTTTGTGTTTTGATGGAGGAACTGGTTTGATGCGAGATTTAGCTTATTTATTGCACAATTTTCAAATAAAGGAATTAAAGCCATATTTTTATTCTTAAATTCATTTTCAAGGTC
>JAUZTB010000107.1:63668492-63682688 GCA_034780895.1 Rhynchobatus australiae | reverse complement strand
CTGCCACTTATATTATCTCACTGCTTCCTAGTCAAACAGAATTATTTCCCAGAAACTCAATGAAACAGAACAATTTTAGTCTTCTGTTCCTCTAAGACTGGATATTACATGGTTACCAATTTTATGTTTACTCCAAATTACATCCATCCAATCCTTTATTCCCTACGTACGTAGTCCCCGCTCCCCCTTCCTTCCATGCCAGGCAGAGTGTTAATGCATTGCTGCTGTTGTACATTTCCCCTGAATGGCTGCAATTTCATCAGATGGAAACATAAATAGGCTTGATTCCCAAAGTCAGGAGGTATCTGCGAGTCAGCACCCCCACCAAAGGCAGAAATCTGGCAGCTTCCCCCACCATCTATTCCCATTCTGTTTTCCCCACAACCCACTGCCTTCCCCTTTCATTGGCAAATCCACCGCACCTGAGAAATCATATTGCTCGCTGCCACAGAGCAGACCTTTCTCAGAACAAAGCAGCTGTCTGGGCTTGCTTTGTTTCTGTGACTAGTCCACTAGCTGGTTCCATTCACTGATGTGTTTGAGAAATCCCTCTTTTAATGCTGCAGAAGCCCATATATTGTCTTCCTCTTCCATCTTGCTGAAGTGGAAAATTACTGAAGTGGAAAATGCCAGGAATATCGGCTTTAGGAGAAGTTCGCTGGCTACTTCCCACTGCCATGTGAGGAACTGATTCTACCGCTAGTAAGGCAAGTATTACAATGACAATGCACATCTGCTTTGTCTCGTTATAGAACATGCATGGTTTTATCTAGCAATATTTACAGTCAGTGACCAGGGTCAGGTCACTAATCCCCTGAAAATAATTGAACAACTTCGAGATTACACATGGTATCAGAAGTAGATACGTATATTCACGGTCCATCTTGTGCACCGTCTATCATGATTGCCAGCCTTCGTTTAAGTTGACCATTCATGAACTTATCCTGTTAACCGAGGACATGGATAGTTGTTTGCAGTACCAATACCACAAAGATTCACAAGCTAAGTATTTATACTTCTGCTCAGAACAGTAAAAAGTCACAGGTAACTTATTTATTTGGTCTTCTACTCTCAGAGAATACAGCCCAATGTCACTCAAAGCCCAAGAGTGAGGTTGATTTATAGCAAGCCTGAGGCAGTAGAATGGGTGGAAGGTTAACACACAGTGACGCAATAGAATGTCATTTGTTTGAAAATGGGCCTCTAAGCAGTTGCTAAACTGTACCTGAACCAACAGCAGCAAAGGTAAAATACGAAATTAATTTTGCTTTAATAACATTCACAGAATGCACTTGGGCTCTGCTACTTGATCTCGGGTGCCAATCACTGCATACAAGCATTCATTGCAGCAGTTTTTTAGGTTGGCAAGAGAGATCGCAACCCATTTCAAACCAGGTCTCACCTCATGTCTGCTCTTTAAATGGGATCTCCTGATAATAATCAGGAGTGTAATTGGGTGATTTTTTTTCTCCATCATTCCCTAGGTTAGGACCGTGGACAATAATTATCCTGCCATTAAGAAACACACTGAGCAGAATCAGGATTAAAATTCCCACAGTTAAACTCTTGTGAGACTATTGTTAACCCAAACTGGATAGGAAAGTGTTGTGTTTTGAGTCATTAGAAACATGTTCAGGAAGAGCCCTGAAGTTCAGCACAACAGGTTCCAGCTGAGATATCTTAAGCATCCAGTGACCTATTTTGAAACAAATGATGGTGGAAGGCGAACAGATGCAAATATTTTCTTGCCTTATCACTGAAATACTGAAGGATTGACTACTATCTGCATACTGCTATGACAACAGTTTTAGACAGGCATGAGCAAGGCCTCCTAATTTCTTTCTTGCATGGCACTCAATCAAAGAATGATAAACTAGAGTTATTGGAAGAATGAAACTCTTTGATAACTGTTTTTAAAATTAACCTTGATTGATTTAATCCTCCTTTATTTCCATAATAGACTTATATTTGTATTGCACCTTATCTCTGAATGTCCCAAAACACGTTGCAGCTGTGTACTTCATTGACTGTCCTGCAGAGAATTGGAACACAACACGGTCCTCAACAGAAATGTGATAATGACAGGATAATCCATTTTTTGTGATGGTGATTGAGTGATAGGCCAGGAACCCAGGAAAAGCTCCCACAGTTTTCTTCAAAAAAATATGCGATGATTAAGGTTCACATGAGACTACAGTTTAATATTTGATTCAATTGATTGAGCAGCAGTCACTCAGTAATAGACTGTGAAATCAGTGTAGATTCTTTGTGTCCAAGTCTTTGAAGTGGGACATGAAGCTACAACCTTCTCACCCAGAACCAAGAGCACTGACTGACACTTTGGGTTTTCCACTTTACTAGCTCTGCATTGGAATACAAGTTGTTGTACTCATCACCCAGACTCACACTGGTCAATAAATCCCAGTTTCAATCCCATTGTGATCAGAGTGAATTCAGCTGCAGTTATAGTGCAACTAACATCTAACTTTGCTTCCTAGCCTTGACTGAGTCATCAATACTGGTACTCCTGCTTGCTCAGTTACTATTCAAGTTTATCCCCAGTATTTTCTCCACTTTAATGAAAACTGAACATTACTTCCTTCTCCCCACCTTGGCCTTATCACATCTCATCAGAGACCAGGAAACCTGCCTTTGCTTTTGCGGGTCCCAACCCTTCAGCTGCTGGCGATGCATGGGAAGAGTGAAAAGTGACTGACTGACCCTCCTGATTTCTACTCAGTTCTCCTTAATTTACTCAAAGAACAGCTTGTAGGGTATTCGACTCCTTATGTAGTGCACTATCTTCTACTTTTCATCATTCAGTTGTCATCACAGTCCTTTATAAGTACAACTAGTCAGATTACCTGCTGTTTTCATAATGTTGACATCCACCATTCCCCATTATGGCATTAGTGGTAGGTACTCATAAACTCACTGAACATGTGACTTGCTTATCTCTTTCATTATTGCTGAGGTACCCAATTGCTCTGGTAACAGAGACAGAGCATGTAAGGATTTCAATCCTGAGGGCCTTTCGAGAAAAGAAAACCTTCACATCTAACTTATCCATTTCTTTATCTTCCATGGTGTTTGAATTTGTTGACTGTCTCACAAATAAAGTGGTAAAAGGAGAAAAGACATATAGAGCCAACATTAATAAAAGGACAGAATTGTATGCTCCACTGGACAATAAAACGTCTGGACTATGGGAATACAGCACCAAGAAGGCAGCAGCCCAAAGATAGCATTGTATGTTAGAGTATTACTCCGAGAGATATTGTTCAATCCTATTATCTATGTCTTGGGTAAGGAGGACTACAGGCAGCTTTATTGGGAGATAAAATGGGATGCGTTGTGTTGAGGTCATGAATCTGAAATTAGGAAAGGCACCTGTAAACTTGTCAGATTGTGTTAAAAGCCAAACTGGTTCAGAATATTCTTTAGGGATATTACTATCCTTACTCTGTCAAACTGATGCACGACTCCAAACTCAGATCAATGTGCTTGACTGAGGCAACTAAGCAAGTCATTCACATATACAATGAATGGGCTACAGAAACCAGTCTTGCCAGCAAGGGCCACAAGCCAAGAATACATACAAAATTGAGAGGCTGGTTTCCAATGAAGGAATAGGTTCTTGTTTACAGTATCAGCAACAGAACAGATGGATGTGGAGGCAGTTCTGGCTTGTTACAATTAGACAGATTTTATCCAACTTCCATTCAATACGGTGCTAGTAATGGCTGGGAGTTTTAATTGATGTGCAAATGGAAATCAGCTTCCAAATGGTGCAGCGAATGAGTTATTAAAGCACACTACATTAGTAAGGTCAATCATTGTCCTGTGGTTTTATTAAATATTGAAATGTTAATGAGAATACTTGTAGTAATGAAACTAACAAATTTCAGTTTCATGTAGCTGAATTCAAAGCTTAAGAAGAATAAAGTTCTAACAGTTACAATCACAGAAAATTCACAACATGAGGGCTTTCAGCCCATTGTGTGTTTGAGCTAGTCTTGATAGCTTCCAAGCTATGGGAACAGTGCACCAGAAGGCACTTTGCTCTGAAAATCACTCCAATCCAGGCCTCGTGCCAATCTTACACAACACAGTGAACACTTCCATGTTAGGATCCTGGCGAACCAAGTAGGAATGCCAACATGGTGTGAAAATCTGAACTTATGATTTTGCAATGGGTTTGCATTCACTTCAAAGAATTCAGATGGGCCAAATTCCAGTAAAAACTGAAAACATGTTCGACCACTCTGATTTGTTCTTCAAGGGTTTGGCTGACAAAAGGCACGGTAGTGAACTCAAAGTCAAATCAGCAGTCGAAACCCTGGGGTTTGCATGTGGCTGTAGCTTCAACGGCAGTCAAAAGCAAAAGCAACTATATCATAACTTCAGCTAGCAGCACATACTTGAATTCATGTATTGGCATGCATCCACGAGTAAGAGTTTGGTAATGGTCTTACTGGTTGGGTAGATAGAACACTTTCACAACATATAATACATGCCAGTGGATGTGCTGGTTCCTGAATGCCGCACCAACTAGTAACTTTCTTTGGCGTTACCATTGCACTAATCAGTGTTCTGTACTGGGCCTGTTACACAGACTTCAAGCTTTCTGTTATATGGATTCAGCACGGACACTTTACAATCTACTCAGTGTTGACTGATCTTGCTGATCACTGGGTTTTAAACTTGCTCTGCTGATACTAGGATCCAGGCTTGTAGACACCAGGAAAAGTGCAAAGATTTGCTGATTCAAACGCCTGCCAAATCTGCAGGAAGAACTTCACAGTTAAGGCCACAAATATTCACACTGGCTGGTGCAGATGAGCCAATTTGACAAGGCATATGCTGTAAACATCTGAGATTGGAATCTCAGGATCCATAGGGGAAAAAAAATAAGTGTCACCCTGAGGGATAGTGTCGCCTCTGCTGACAAAAGGAGGAACTGAGATTCTCCACTCCTTGAAGATCACTTTCCTCATCTACTCCTCATTTATATTAGCATACTAAATGGCAGTGATAGCATTTTAAAATAAAGCATGCATGAGCATAAGTAGAACATAATTCCAATTACTATCTTTCTAGTAAAAGGAGACCACCATCTCATCAGTCTGGAACATTAGATACAGCTCCGTCCAAACACAAATATTTCATGTGGCACTTTGTATGTAGTGTTTGGATGGACACTGCATCCATTGAGCCTTAAGTGTTTAACGCTGCTCCTTATAAGTAGTTCATGATGCCGAGCAACTTTCTGATTAGCTCTAGAATACGTAATGAACTGTTGCCAGTTGCCGGCTGTCTGCAGGCAGTTACTGAGGAATTAAAATATCATCGCCACATTCTCAATGAAGTATTGAAGCAAATTAGCAAAGAGCTGGGTTGTAACCCAATCGTGCAGTTAAGCGAGCTTGTCGAAACAGATTGAGACTTGCTCTTGAGAGTCGAAGATTGTCAGACACTTGAAGATTATATTACATACAGAGCAACAGGCATTTGGAAGCACAAAACTGAAGCACTTGGAAAGGGTCAAATAAAGTCATCAGAGAGAAAACTGAGCTGTTTTGAAATAACATCTTGGCCCAGACCTGTCTCCTTCATAAATGCTAAAGGCTTCTAGAATTTGAAGAAAAATGTCATTCTTGAGCATATTCTTTTCCTGGTATTCCAAAATGCCATCGATCCAGTTTGGGCCATAATACACCATCAGAAGAAAGCAGTAACACTTTGCAATCAAGTGACGGAAAACTTCTGCATGAAATACTGAACTCATTGTGGAAATCCACTTCAGGCTGCACAAACGGATTAAACCCCATCCCTGCTTCAAAGGGCAGCAACAGGCAGCCAGATCTTGCACAGCAATAGCCAGTGTTGTTCACTTTCTGTAAGGCGCACTACTTGGCTTTGGTACTGAGCTGCAGACACCACATCTGAGCTCTGGTCTTTCAGGTTAGCCCGGTGACAAATAGATTTTTGCTGGATAGGGAGGTGAGAAGCTCAACCACAATAGTGAGGGGTTTTTGAGGAAAGATAGGAATTCAGATAATATTAATAGACCACTTGAGGTTCTATCTTTATTTGAGATACTCTTTATGCTCATCTTCCTCAATGATGAGGATGTGGAAGGATGGGTCAGTAAGTTTGCTGATGACATGAAGGTCGGTGGTGCTGTGGATAGTGTAGAAGGTTGCTGTAGATTAACGCAGGACATTGCTAGGATGCAGAGCTGGGCTCAGAAGCGGCAGATGGAGTGCAACCCAGAAAAGTGTGAAGTGATACACTTTGGAAGATTGAATTTGAAGGCAGAATACAAGATTAATGGCAGGATTCTTAGCAGTGTGAGGAACAGAGGGATCTTGGGGTCCTCATCCACTGATTCCTCAAGGTTGCCATGCAGGTTGATAGGGTTGTTAAGAAGGTGCATTGACCTTCATTAGTTGGGATATTGACTTCAAGAGTAGCGAGGTAATGTTGCAGCTCAAAAGAACTCTGGTTAGATCACACTTGGAGTATTGTGTTCAGCTCTGGTCACCTCATTATGGGAAGGATGTGGAAGCTTTAGAGAGTGCAGAGGACATTTACCAAGATGCTGCCTGGATTGGAGAGCACGTCTTATGAGGATAGGTTAAGTGAGCTGGGGTTTTTCTCTTTCGAGAGGAGGAGGATGAGAGGTGATTTAATAGAGGTGTACAAGATGATAAGAGGCATAGATCGAGTGGACAGACAGAGTCTTTTTCCCAGGGCGAAAATGGCTAACACGAGGGGGCATAATTTTAAGGTGACGGGAGGAAGGTATGGGGGGTTGTCACAGGTAAGTGCTTTATCCCCCCCACACAGAGAGTGGTGGGTGCATGGAACGCACTGCTGGCAGAGGTGGTGCAGGCAGATACATTAGGGACATTTAAGAGACTTTTAGATAGGCACGTGAATGATAGAAAAATGGACGGCTGTGTGGAATGGAACAGTTAGATAGATTTTAGAGCAGAATAAAATGTTGCCACAACATTGTGGGCCGAAGGGCCTGTACTACGCTGCAATGGTGTATGTTCTATCTGCCCAATTCATGTGCTTCCCTGTCTAACATTATCACCAGCTGTAGTTGAAGCAGCACAAGCCATTCCTTCGACTTCGGGCCTGAAATTGGATCACATCTGAGAACAAATCTTTCCTTCTGCAATTTCACAAGCCCTCACCACCAGGTTCAGTGAACAACAATCAGCATGCGAAGGAACCTACCCCCTCAAACAACAACTCACATGCAGTCAAGTCTTCATTTTAAATCTGTGACTTAGGATTCAATGGGCAAAAGCAGGTAAATGCAATGTGCCTTTGATTAACTCTTTTTTGCAGGATTTATTTTATATGATGCATTATTATATTGATTCTCCAAACAGCAGCTGCCTGAATTAACAAGTGCCTGGGTATTTGGTTATATAACTGATTCATTGCACAACTACTTAGACAAACAGCATTTAAATGTGAAATATTGTAAATAGCCTAATCTTTGTCACTTCTTTGTTCAGTACTCTAGTTTACACCACATGATAGCCTTTGAAAGACTGAATTACCTCTGTGATAGGAAATGAACAGAAGAGAATTAATCAAGGTGCCTGACCTTAAAAGCAAAGCCACAGGTATTACAGCTTGGAGGCTGTTTTTCTGAGGATTGCTGTGGAATAACATAATGGTATAACGGCTGGGGAAGTTGTTAGGCAGTCAATGCATTCGAGCTGAAAATCACAGACCATTCTTTTCCTCAATGGACAAGTATGCCAATGTGATACATGAGGATCTCAGACTCAAACCCTGGCTTGTATTTAAGAAATTTGAGCCAGGGTAATACATTGGACCACCGCGATGCTGATATAAAAGGGGCATGGCATACAGATAGCCAGTCACGAACTGAAGGCTCTCCAATACATGTGAAGAGAGGAAAGTATTGAATTTGATTGTGATGTTAAACACGCACTGCCAATGGTAACAAGCAAGGTGCCCATCAAACTGTACCCCAGAACCACTTACCATCTTCAGAGGCAGAATTAAGGAAGTCCTTGGAACTGTACATCATTTCTTAATTACCATGTGGCTCAGTGTATCATGGAAAATGTCTAAACAGTTTCTTTTTATGAAAGCAGTGGGTTCATTGAGCCAGGTGAAGGAAAATTGTCCTGATGTTTGGAGCAATGTGCCACTTAAATGGCATGACAGTACAGCATGACTTAAGATTCAACTATCATTACCTTGTATTTCGTGAGGTTCATTGTCTGTTTACTGAACACATAGTGTAGTGGAATTAATTTAGAGTCCTGACCATAAATTAAGTTACTTCAGTCCAAACATTCTTTTTGCAACCGGATATTGCTGGAAATGTCAATTTGCATTCTGCACTTTGGGCTTGATGTAATCACATTCTGAAGCCATTGATTTGGTTTTCAATGTAAAGAACAATTTTAATTTCAGCTCATTGGCTATGCGTGATGACTCAAAAGAGAACTGTCTGATTTCATCTGCTGTACCCAGATTCGGCATAAACTGATACTTCTCCATTTCTTTACAGCAGGAAGCAGGATTTCAAACATCCTTGAATCAAATTCCATCCTCATGGCAAACTCCACATTTGCCACAGAGAGGTGTAAATCTTAACAACCTGGCACATGAAGAATTCCTGATGGCAGAGGCGGTGCTGTGAGGGGAGGCAGACTTAAGCACCTTGGAGGGCATTATGTCCGAACCAGAGTCCAACAAGGCCTGACCTCCATGGACATCACTGAGTGTGATTGACTACAGCATGAAACCTCACAGATTTCTCTTTGTCCGCAACTAGCCCAGACAGAGGACCAATTAAATAAAAATGTTTCCCACTCCAGCTGAAGACAACTAACACATCATGGAATAAGGGACCTTAAGGACTCTTTGGGTTATAAAAAGCAGGGGAATTCCTTCCAGAGACGCAGGGAATATCAAAGTCGAGTTTATTCTTATATAAATAAGTACATGCATGTACTGGTTCTATGAAAAGCTTACTTGCAGCAGTATCACAGGCACATAGCATTACAGACACAATATTCACAAGAAAAACATAAAGTATGAAAAATTATGTGAGAAAGAACAAAATTAGAACCAAGTCCACTGTAGTGGTCAACGTGGTCATCGTGTTGCTATATTGAGGTAGTGATTATGGTTGTGCAGGTTGGTTCAGGAACTGAATGTTCTTGAACCTGGTGGTGTGGGACTTGAGACTTCTGTCCCTCCTCCCCAATGGTAGCTGCGAAAAGATGGCGTGGACCAGAAGGTGGGGGTCTCTGATGATTGATGTTGCCTTCTTGAGGCAGCACCTCATGTAGATGCTACTAATGGTGGGGAGGGATGTGCCCATGATGTATTGGGCTGAGTCCACTACTCTCTGTAGCTTCTTACGTTCCCGCGCAGTCGAATTGCTGTCCCAGACCACGATGCAACCAGTCAAGATACTTTCAACAGTACATCTGTAGAAGTTTGTAAGGGTGCTCAGTGACATGCTGGATCTCCTTAACCTTCTAAGAAAGTAGAGATGCTGGCACACCTTCCTTGTGATCGCATCTATAAGAATATATGAAATAAAAGGAGTATGCCGCACAACCCCTCGAGACAGCTTCCTTTTCAACAAGATCATGTACCTCCATTGTACATGATGAGTACATGACCATGTACTCCATGCGTCCATCCAATCCTGCACTCCTCACTTCTTACAATCTCAATGAGTACACTTGTCTGGATGAGCACAATAATTCTCAGGAAGCTTGACACCATCCATGACAAGGCAGCCTGTTTGATTGAGATGCTATCAAGGGCCACAGTGGTCACAATGTGTGCCATGTACAAAATGCACTGACCCTGCCTTCCAACCCAGGACCTCTAGCCCAAGGAGGTCAAAGAGACTAGGAGCATGGGAGCACACCACCTGCAGGTTCCCCTTCACGTTACATTCTAACTTGAAATATATCACTGGGCTCTCATTGTCGCCGCATCTAAATCCTGTAGCTCACTCCAAAATGGCACTGTAGGAGTACCTTCATAGAGGAGTTGTAACAGTTCAGGGTGGCAGTTTGCCGCCACCTTCTCAAAGACACTTAAGGATGGGCAATAAATGCTGGCCTTGCCAGTGACGCCCAGAACCTGGAACTTTTACCATTTCTGACACTCATGGGACAACAGGCTCTTACTCCCACAGCACCAACCTGGTAAACTGCGTGGTGGGTACATTATTTACAAACATCCTCAGCTTCACGTTACTCTTAACCTCCTAACAGAGGCCCACTAATCTGACAATTTCCATCCTGGCCCCATCATGGTTGACCACCCTTCCCATCTGGTTGATCCTCTGCTCTCTGATTGAGTTCTTCCTCCCTCCCCTTCCACACTCAAATTGCTGGTACCTCCATCCAGTCTCAAATCCTGTTCTCCACCCTGCCATAGGCCCCTACCCCAACAACTGCCAGCCATGCCCATTGCACATCCTCCCTTCCTCCTACCCATGCTGCACAGCAAGGACCCACTTCCACTGTGGGCCTAGATTTGAATGGGCCTTTGGTCAATCTTTCTCTTGACTGCATAAATGTGCCCTCCCCAATGTTTTGACAACAAGATCTTGTGTCTCAACCAGAAATGAGTTTTATGTGGTAGACCACTGACCAAAACAGTCATCCTCCTTATCCATCAGCACCTTAAGGATAAGCTCAAAACTTTAAGCATTTAGAAATACAGGGTCTTTCTTTCCTTGGTGCTTTTGCTCACTAATAGTTGGGGTGGCAAGACAATCCAAATGTAACAAATTAATTCGTTATGAAACGGGTTTATTAAGATGGAAGATATTTCCATAGTGATGGAATCAGGAAATTTGTGCTGGAAACTGGAATTACGTGGTTGTGTAAAAGGAATAAAATCTGTCAGGGAAAGTGTAACATTCAATTATATGATCAAAATCCTGCCTTGCTGGGTGCACACAAGGGCACTGAATACATTTATAAATCCACACAAAAAACAAAATATAAATGTTTTCATTTTCATTGGGTGATCTATGATTGGCACACACTGCTAATCGTGTTCAATTCAAATTGACAGTGCTTGGGAATGATCCACAATAAATTCACAGCTTGAGTTCAAAGTCTTCACTGGTGAGAGAGGTTTTGGGGGAAGGGAGTGTCCAATCCAATCATAAGTGACTCCTGCTGATGGGAATGTACTCAGGTTTAATAATTATCCTAAAAGAATACTAAAAGAAGCTGAACTAATTTCAAGTAACATAATAAAGATAGTTATCCATAGTATCTTCTCCCACATCACAGCATTCCCACAATGGATTCTACACTACATGATCTGAAAATTTACTACATCAAATACATCAAAGCTCTGATCATTGCCAAAGTCCCTTTTATACAATTACTCCACTACAGATTACCAAGTGTAATTCCGAGGTTTAATCCCATTATTTTGAAAAAAGAAGCCTTGGAGAAGATGTCTAAGAGAAAGGATACAGAAGGTGAGTTTTTTTTGTTCTAATTGTGTTCTCTCTTGTAAAAATTGTGTAGGATTTATGTTTAATTTCTGTTTCTCTTGTGAATGCTGTTTAAACGATGCCATGTGCCTGTGATGCTGCTGCAGGTCAGTTTTTCATTGCACCTGTGCATACACGTACTTGTGCATATGACAATAAACTGGACTTTGACTTCACTTTGGTGTAGTGTGTCTAGAATGATCCTCTTCAAAGCAGAGAAGGCAAGATTTAATACAAGCATTGATGGTGATTCTGGAAGTGAAATAAGGAAAACCTGTTTCTACAACCAGGCAGAACTGTTTTAATAAAAGAGAATCACAGACATACAGTATGCAAACAGGCCCTTCAGCCCACCAAGTCCATGCCAACCATCAACAACCCATTAACACTGATCCCATTTTTATTATTCCACATACTCATCAACTTTCCCCAGAGTCTACCACTCATCTACACCAGGGCAATTAATCTACCAACCTGCACATCTTTATGATCTAGGAGGAAACCAGAGCAATGTGAAGGAATCAAACATGGGCACAGGGAGAATGTGAAAACTTCACAGGGTCAGTGCCAGAAGTCAGGATCGAACCTGGGCCGTTGGAGCTGTGAGACAGCAGCCCTACTAACTGCACCACTGTGCCATCTGACTTGCTTCACGAAGCATGGTGTTTTGATCCACAATGTACTGCCTAAAAGGCTGGGGGAAGGAGATTCAACAGGAGCTTCCAAAGCAGAATCCAATTGAGACTTGAAGAGGAAGAATTTGCAGGACCAAGAGGAAAGAGCAATTGGAAAGCTCTGTCAAGCAATGGCAGGGAAAGGATGGCAAAACTGGTATGAACTGTATCATTCCTTGAGAAGATGCACGAGCTTTGTTTATCAATGTGACTGGCATCCGTGGCTTTGTTCAACCATGCAGTGACCACGTTTGTAGTCAGTGGGTTGGATTAACCTGCAGCTTCATTCATTTGGTAATTATATGAATAATAAGCGATGAGTACCAGATAGTTCATCCGAGAACCTCCACAGTTTGGAACTGCTGCAGGACAACGTTAATTTGTGTTTCTCCTTCCTTGCTTACCCATAAAGAGTTAAAGAGTTACAGATCGACAAGTACAACGACCCATTGTCTCACTGCTATTAGACTTATGGGTGCTTCTTGTTTACCCGAGTTACGGATTTCATGCAGTCAACAGCGATCTCAAGTTAATCTAGGTCAGTTTCACCAAACCCAAATGATAGGAAGACCCATTCCTTAAACCTTCAAAATTGGGATTGTGAATGCTCCATTTATTTTGAGGTTGCTGTCCCACCAGTGCCAATGTTAGAGCCACCAACCTTTGTTACAAAGCTCACTTGAGAATAACATAAACAGCACTGAGCTAATGGAAATTTCTTGTTTCAAGCTTGGGCAGGCCGTTTCAATTGGATACGTCAGGGAGAACAGGGGGCATGCACCGAAGTTCAGTACAAAACTAAATTAGATGTCAGGAGGCTTTAATTTTTTTTCAGGGTCTCATCAGTCTTTTAAACAAGTTGCATCCTTTCCAGCTTAATAGCATCGTTCCTCTTGCTGGGCAACCAGAATGCTCCTAGTACGGTCTCACCAACATCTTGTCAAGTTGTGACATGAAGTCCCAACTCTGGTACTCAATACTTTGACTGCTGACGGCAAGCACGCCAAATGACTTCTTCACCAGCCTATCTCGAAGTACAAGTACATGGTTCACTCTAACTCCTACTTGTACTCCTGGCTCTCTTTGTCCTACACCACTCTCCTAGGCTCTCCCATTTATTGTGTAACTCATGCAGTGATCATTGCTCTCCAGTAGACCTAAGCTTTGAGCTGAGGCTGAGGTTTTGGTCTACAAATACTCTCTTGTTCTCAGACAGCCAAATGCTGAATCTCATCACCAATATCTTTCTTCACCAAGAGGTGGCTCCTGAGACATGACAAGTGGTCCCCATTTTCCATCGTCTCATGATGCATCTTTATCGTCAAGAAAGGGTGTTCCACAGCATGAGCAAGTTAGTAGGGGACCTTTAATTTTAGGATGCATAAGGCCCATTCTCTTGTACCGTTCATTGAAAGAGTCAATATTGACTTGGACTGGGCTTCCGAATGTACAAATACACGAGTGTCATCTACACACTGTAGCTTGATAACCAAGGTTGGAGTGACCTTGGCAATGGAGCATGAGGCTCCAGAAGTTGAACAGTTTTTCATTTCTCGTGAAGAGTGACTCCACTCCCGTGGGAAGCTTTTGGAGATGAGATGTAACACGGTGGTGAGAAATATTAAGTGGAGGGCTGGAACAATGATAGAACCTTGCTTGAGCCCAGTCTTTATTAGCATTAGGTCTATGGTAAATCTGTTAGTGAGAACCATAGCTTGCATAGTTGCTACATCTGCCACACGATGGTAAAACACGCCAATGGTAGCAGTATAATCGGACTAATATTAATATAATGCCAAGGAGAAATGACAAGATCTAGCATTATAATGAAGCAATGAAAGCAGCATCTCAAAGGTGAATAGATGGTAAGGGAGGGAACTCCAGGGCTTAACACCTACACCTGAAAGAATGGAAGTCACTGGCAGGGGTTAAGAAAAAGGGTTTGCATAAGAAACGAGACCACACGCAGGCTTT
>JAUZTB010000107.1:63238530-63251480 GCA_034780895.1 Rhynchobatus australiae | reverse complement strand
TACACTTTGGGGAAGCTTGCAGTTCAAGTTATTACTCACATCTGCTCAAGGCTAAAAAGGATGGTGGAAGAACATTCTTCTCCTTGGCTTCGATGTTTCACTGACCTCCTTAATGTAGCAGTAAACAGCAAACAGAGATGTGGCAGAGATCAGCAGCAGCAGTTGGGAATGGTCCTGAGGCTACAAAAGTAAGTCACCATGAACTTGACTCTGACAGGTAAAGCAGTCCAGCATGGGGCAGTCAATTGCAAATCTCACCAAAGAAATGCAGTCTGTTATGCCTTTGAATAGCATTGTTTTAAGGACAAAGCTGGTTGTCTGGGAATAAATGTGAACTGTTAACCACTGCAGATAAATCCTGCATGTTGCACAACTATTGATGTTACTTGGGTAGTTTTAGACTAGGAAGAAAAGTGCTCAGGCAAATGAAAATCGCACCATAAAAATAATGAAATTACCAATGGGTGCCAAGGTAGCCCAAGATGGGCATAAATTCTACTCTGGGTTAAGGAGTCCTTAAGTGCTCAATATTATTTCCCTTTTGGAGTTGTGTTAAAGAAGACCAATATCTGGAAATTTCCTCAAAGAATAAAGGAAATCTGAACACTCAAACTGATTGAGATCAGATCAATGAACATTTCAATAAATATGCTGAGAATTTGAAGTTCACTCCTGTGCCAAGCAGGTGTTGGATTTAATACTAATACCCTTTTGGCAGAATCCCCCCGCCCCAGAAAAAAAATAACAATTGGGAAAATTCACCTTTAAAGTCAGTGTTTTCATCTTGATTGCTGCATTAAAACAGGACCTGCATGATTCCCAGTGGCAGCTGCCTGCTGAGAACACAGCTGCCACATCATTGCTGTTAAAGAGCATGGCAGGGTAGTCTGTGTTAAAGGAATAGTTTCCTTTGTAGCTTTAACAGAAGCAGTGTTAGAGATGAGGAAAATACAGACGAGGGGAAAAACAAGAGTGTTCAGCATGTGTGGCTAACCCATCCCTGCAGTCATTGACACCGATCAAATCCTGTTCCACAAGAGGCTCCAAACCATTCTGAGATCACAGTGCATTTCTGCTGTGTGCAGCTGCAGTAAGAACTGTGGGACCTAGTCACATGCAGAATATCAGAACATTCAAAACTCAGGCAGGGAGATACAGAGAGAAGTACCTCAGCAGCCAGATAAGGACCTTTTAATTCACATCTCCTGGATCACTTGCTGCAAAGTTTACTCTCGTCTAACTGAAAATTATAAACAGTGGTACTAGGTTGCACATAACCCACATTTGTGTAGGAATGATAATGCACATTAATCCAAAATGACACCAGGAGAACTTCAGCTATGCCAAGGTGAACCATGCCAAGTGTTTGCATCAATTTCCCAATGGGCAGGACTGCCAATGAAATGGTTATTATTGCATTAAAACAGCAATCCCTTAGGAAAATGGATGCAACTGGGTCCAATTGCTGGGCAATCGTTCAGCAATGGCATTAAGCGTAATTAAATTAAGGCAGACAGGTGACATTGAGATGCAGATTAGATACAAATTGTGGAATATTTGAGAGGCAGAGCGACCTACCCCTTTTCCTAAACCACTTAGATGAACTGAAGATAGCCAAAGATTCAGTATTAGTTGTGCGAATCAGAAGTGTACATCATCAGAGGGGATGGAGTTGAAAGGGATTGTGATAAAATAGCATTTCTGAAGAACGTAACCAAAGGACAATCTGTGTGCATCTGCCAGTGCTCCCAGAGGAGAGGACTAACAAAATTCAGATGCTATATAACCAAACTAAATGGCAATAATCACATTAAAACTCAAGCCTGCTGGTTTTGTAAATGACCATGATCCATACTCAAATTTTCTCCAGACTTAATGAACACTGTATAATATAGCTTTGCTCCATAGAGCATGTAATGGATACAAACTTAAAAAAAACTGATAATAAGCAAGTTGGACCCTCAGATGAGTTTGCAGTAACCCTATGCCCTCCTACTCTCCCTCCAGCAAATGGATATCAGCAAGTATTTTCTGTCCAAGTAAGGAAGAATGAAAAGCAAGACAATACCATGAGAATATGGAAGAAAATGCAAAATCGTAATCATCAGCTTTCTTTGAATTCTGCAGCTTGTATTCCCTCTTAAAAATAATAGACCTTCTGCAATGAAAACTAGCATATGTGAACTTGGGGCCTTTCCAAACTCTGCTATCCTGTTCACCCATCACCTTTGTGCTCACTGGCCATTATTGGGCTCCCAGAAAACCAATCCTCCAATTTTAAGATTCTCATCTTGTTATCAATTTCCTCCAGGGCTTCACTCTTCCTTATCTCTCAACTCTCCTCCAACAATTCAGAAAAATCAATTCTCCCCTCCATTCCAGCTTCTAGTGTATCCCTAAACATACCTGAAGCAGCTTTGCCTTCAGCTGCTGAGGCTCCAAGCTTTGATTTATTCCTTGCACCTCTTTCCTCCTTTGAAATCCTCCAAAACCTGCCTCAGTTACCAATCTTTAGCTTGTCTGGTGTTACTACCTGGCTCAATGTCACAGTTTGATAATGTCATGTAATATTTTTACAACTTAAGGTGCTATAAAATCGAAGTTGTTGTTTTAATGGCACAATGCCAACAAGAGAAAACAGGGACATAATTCTGTTGAAAAGAAGTCACCTTCAAATCAAGCCTGCAAAGTGTTCTCATACATACAAGAAATAAGTAAACAGAACTGCAGGATATTTGTTTGATTTCCTCAGAGATTAAGTCCACTGCAGTTTATTGGTTCTGTAATTAAGCAATAATAGACAGACAGTATACTGGCTTGCCAATCAGGCTACAGATTGAAGGTCAAATTTGACAGTGTAACAATTGTTGCTGTTCAATTAAACCTTAAAGGGGCTGTTCACCAGGTAAGAGGATCAAGACAACATTTCCTGGCTGCATGTCATTGGTCATGCTCCATTACTATACATGTCCCTGTTGCAAAACACTGGTTAAGTACAACATGGTTCTGATCCAATCAATCTGTTGAAGAAAGTTGTTGGTCCTCACAGTTAGTGACAAGAATGAACAACACTATCCAAGTAAACAACTCTCAAAGCCCAATTGCTAACAGAGACAACTGCGGCTGCAGAAGTGGAACAATACAGATCACCTCTTGCACTATCATGAACTTTTCTCCAGTTGTATCTTTCTTGGTTCAGCCCACCCCCCTTCACTGTCTTGTATAATTTATATTCTACATGTTGGCTGTACCTTTGTGCCTGTGATGCTGTTGCAAGCAAGTTTTTCATTCTTTCCTGTCATGTGACAAGCCTTTCCTGTCACATGACAAATAACTTGCCAACAAGCTGTGGCTCAGACAGCTTTTTTTTTCACAGTGTTTCTTGAGGAATAGATGATGGACCTGACACTGGGGAGAACTTTCTTGCTCTTCCCTTGAAGGTGCACAGAATTCCAAAGATCTCAAACTGGGTGAGGGGCATTGTGACGTTGGAACATATGAGGCTGAAATTAGTAAAACAAATAACTTCAAAGCATGGAATAGAATTTGAGTGGCACAGAAGGAGGCTGTTCAGCCAACTGAATCCATGCTGACTCCTTGCAGAGTAATCCAGTCACATTCCTTGGCTCTTTCCCCAAAAGTGTTTACACTTCTGCAGTTGGCTTTTGAAAGTCATGACTGCATTTCCACCACTCTCTTAGTTTACACCTTATTTACTCCCACTGTTTTCTGTCCATCACCTTAAATATGTGTCCCAATTCTTGAACCACCATCATTTGGAACAGCTTCTCTTTCTTTTTACTGTATCTAGATCTGTTATATTCTTATACATAGCCATGTCTATAAATTAGAATATAAGTATGGGGTTGGATGTGGTAGAAAATAAAAATCTTTATAAAGGTGGGTGCAAGTAAAGAAGTTTGAGATCTCTGCTTAAATCCACCTGAGAAGACAAAGAGAATTTAGTTCAAAATCTATTCCAAAAGACAACACCTCTGACAGTGCCACATTTCCTCAACAGTACACTCAGTAATTACGCACTCAAGTCTCTAGAATGGGGATCGGACTCAAGCCTTCCAATCCAGAAGCTGCAACACTACCTTCCGCTACTGTTGGCACACTCATACATTCGGCTGACCAATTGCCTGCTTCATTTTACATCCTTCAACTTTGTTGTCTGTGTGAATTTTAAATTTCTGGTATTCTTGAACAGCAGGCGAGCAAAATTATAGTATGTGCATGTTATTGAAAAATCAGAATGTTCCTATTTCCTGAATGTGACTGCATTAAGATAGATGTTAATAGGATTACTTCATGATATCAAGTAAACCTAATCCACTCATGTTATTCTTTAAGACTTCAAGATGTTTCATTCATTACTTGTACATTTTTAGTGTCAGCTGCTTGCTCACATTCTAAACCATATTTGGTCTACAGAACAGAAAGAAATAAAGGACAAAATAGATGGACAGTGATCATTTGACCAAATGTACCCATGCCACCCGTTTTCTGGAAAACTCCAAGACTAATGCATTGCTCTGTGTTCTCCTCCAACAGCGCACCCGTTCCTCTAATTCATTTACCCTATTTTCCCTTAAGTGATACAATGGTCCCATATCAACTACTTCCTCTGACAAGTCACTGCATAAAGAAATCCCCTCAAACTGCTCTCCACACTCAAATTTAAATTGATGCCTCTTGTCACTGATTCCCCAACTGTAGGAAATAATCTTTCCCTATTCAATCAATGGAAATGCATCATAATGACAATCCGCTGAGGTACAGTCAAGCCTCCATTATAAATGTCCCAATTATCTGCTTTCCTCATTATCTGCCAGCAGTTAAGTAGGATAAAACCTTTTCAATCTCTCCTCTCTTTTTGGAATGTCTGTTTCCAATATTTATAATATGGCTTTGACATAAGCTCTTTCACTCAAGATTTTTTCATTATACTCTTGATTAAAGACAGAACAAATTGAGTCTTACTATCTCCTCAGGGAATTCCAAAGCATTTCTCAGCAAATGAAGTAGTCTGGTGGTGCAGTCGTTATCTCACATATGACTTAGAGGATGATGGGAACCCAAATTGGATCTTCGAGTGAATGTGGAAATTATTGCACCCTTGGTGATTGGAAAGGACAGTGGCATTATGGATTGGGAGTGAGCCGGTGGATTCACAACCAGGGCAAAACAAGAAAATCGTGGAAGTAGAAGAGAGTTTGTCCCTCTTTCTGGAAAGAGGCATAGAGGCCCAAATGGAATAATGAGGTTGGGGTGGGTCGGGAACAAGCTCTGCCTTCTGATAGGCAAAAAGAAGGACATCAGAAGGAAGCAGTTGGGGATAGGAGCACTTGGCGTCTTGGATTAATGAGGTAGCTGGTGATCTAGGTAGACAGATTGGAGAAGGCCTGTGCTGTGCAAATTAAGGAGCAGTGACAGCCATGGGTGGTCTGAAATTATTATAGTGTTTAGATATAAATCGCAAAAAACATAATTAGGTATGGAAACTCAACAGAAAAGGGTGGTGCTGGAGCACTTCAGAATAAGTGGCAATAGCAAGAAGAAGAAGAATCAGGCTGGAGATGTTCCAGTGAAGAAGATACAGTGGCACAGCTAGTAGAGCTGTGTCTCACGGTTCCAGAGAACCAGGTACGATCCTGATCTCCGGTGTTGGCTGTGTGGAGTTTTCATGTTTTCCCTATGACCGTACATTTTTCCTTTGGGTGCTCATGTTTTCTCCCACATCTCAAAGGTGTGTGAGTTGATAAGTTAATTAGCTGCTGTAAATTGTCCCTGATGTGTTGGTGAGGGTGGAATCTGGGCGAGTTGAGGGGAACATGGGGAGAATAAAGTGGAATCGGAGTAAATGGATGTGTTGCGGTTGGTGTGGTCTTGTTGGCCCAAAGGTCCTGTTTCTATGCTTTATGGCTCTCTGACTTGTTAGTACTCTGATGCCCTTACACGGAGAGCAAACCAGAACAACTAGAGGAGAGTAAGCATAATTAAAGTGTGAGACTTACGTCTGTTGGAAAAGACTGTGCGTGGCAAATCTCATTGAGGCAAACTGCTGGTACCATTGAACAAATTATTTTTGTTCTATATTTTGAAGCCCACATCTCCTGCTCAACTAACTTGTCCATTCTTTCTGATGAATCTCAGGAAAAAAAATTGTTAATATCAAAACTGTTAGTTTGGTTGACTCTCACTTCTAATGTTTTGGCCTTTTTAGTCATTCACTTTAATGGTGCTGTGGCATGTGAAAGAAAAAATCTCAAGTCCCTCGGGTACGCTGTCCTTTTCCAAGTACTTCTGACTTGCTTCCTTCCGTTCCTGTAGGAGGATTAAGTTTGGTAGTGGAATAGGAATATACACAGGCATCTCTTCAGTCGGGAGTTTCTGTTGCTGACACTTGGAAAACAAACTGATCTGTACATAGATGGATATAAGTCTGACAATGGGATTCAGGTCAAAGCAAGGACAGAAGTCCAGGAACATTTAGAACATTCACAATGTAGACTCTTCTGGAGTGGGGAAATTGTATTCATGTCTCACCATAAGAATATATTTTTCCCTTTCATTCTCATACAGGTTTCTCTGGAACTGACTGATCTACTGGTGGAAAAAAAAAGGTTTCTTCTCCTTTACTCTGTCAGACCTCCTCAATATTTTGAGAGTTCATCCTGCTTCCACCTTAGAAGTCCAGTCTATCACCACCATTGCTCTAAATTATTGATCCTGTCTCAGTCAAACCCCTCTCCGATGCCCTGGAAAATATCTGTTGCCCTTGGCTGAATTCTTCACCCCTCTCCAATAATAGACCAAAGAGACTACCAGGCTGATTTGTCTGGGCTCTTCTGTTTCTTTGGCCAATAACACTGTTTTATTTTAAAATGAACTTAGAAACAAATGTCTACCTTCGTACTCTACATTTTATGAAGCATCCTTTGCAAAAATGCTACACTGTAGTTGACATTTTGTGCAGATTCATGTCATCTGAAGTGAATGAAGTGCTACTCACAGTAACTTTTACACACCAGTTTCATGTTCTGTTTCTAATTTATTCAGATTCTTCACATTGGAAATTGTAGATGGAAAAGATAATTAAGAAAAATGTATTGAACCAGCTTTGAGTTTATGAAAAGTTTCTTAGGTTTAGTGATAATCCTATTAGATGAGAACATCAAAGTAATTTTAAATAAATTCACATTTAAAAAGAACTCTCAATTGATAATTAAGTCCTGACTAGAGAAACAAGTGGACTGCAGAGTTTTCTGGATGCTGAATGTTATATAGAATGTATTACCAAGGAGAGTCCCAATTGATGGAAGCAGATTATCAGAGAAGACAGTGAAGCATAGATCTTCACTAAAAAAAAAGCCAATATTGCATCATGCAACTTAATAACTGATTCCCTTCAGCGGCCCAAACATGCCTTATTTTCAATTTTGGGACATTTTTGCAGAATGAGATGTGAGAAAAATAAAATGAACTTTTTATCAACACTTACTTTAAGAACATTAAGAATAAAACTGTTGAGAGTCCAAAGATGGTTCACTCCTGAGCTGATTAGAAAAACATGTGATAACTCGTCCCACCCCCAATCTCCCAATGAAGAACATAGAACATTACAGCAGATTTCAGGTCCTTCAGCCCACGATGTTGTGCTGACATTTTATTCTGCTCTAAGATCTATCTAACGCTTCCCTCCCACAAAGCCCTCCATTTTTCTATCATTCATGTGGCTATCTAAGAGTCTCTTAAATGCCCCTAATGCATCTGCCCCCACAACCTCTGCTGGCAGTGTGCTCCACTCTCTGTGTACAAAACTTACCTCTGACATCCCCCTTATACCTGCCTCCAATCACTTTAAAGTCATGCCCCATGTTAGCCATTTTTGCCCTGGGAAAAAGTCTCTGACTGTCCACTCGATAAATGCCTCTTATCTTCCTGTACACCTCTATCAAGTCCTCTTTCTCTCCAAAGAGAAAAATCTCAGAGGAAGTGGGAAGATTTCTTATAGGCTGCTGCAATATAGTAATAATTTATATTCCAATATAGGAATGAGGTCAGATGAAACAGATCGTTAGAAACCAATCCATATCAGGCCTACCAGCAAACACCATGAGAGTTGGTATATAAAAAAATCAGTGGTATAAGCAGGAAATTTTATTTTGTACGCATTTCATCCAAATATTATTCCTCTGCTTTACAATATGTTGCACATTCCTACTTTGGTCTAGATACGTGTTGTTTTGGAAACTATTGATATAAACAATAATGCAATATTGTTATTTTTTAACCTTTAGGGTTTTATGTATAGAAACAAACATTTTGAATCAATGCATGTGTGGTGGGTGTCTACGTTGCTTTGAATTATTCACCTCTTTTGCCCCTTTGTTTATTTTCTATTCCCTCATAGTGGGATGGTTTACTGCTTTTATTAAAATAAGAACTGGATTTTATATGGTGCTCTATCATTTGTCTCAGTAATGTCTGTAAATGTTTTATTTGCTGTGAATCACTGAAGTGCCATTGCTTATTTTGAAACAAATGCATCTCCCAATCTGTTCAAAGCAGGGTCCCACAAGCAATAATGGGCTATAGATTTGTCTGCTATGGATAGTGTTGGCAAAGAAAGTAATGTGTACTTTGCTTTCTGTCTTACAGTATTCTACTGGATTAGGCACCTTGAGCTACCTTGGTGTATTGTTTCCACCTGGTACACCTGACAATGCATTAGAACACAAGTAGGCAATTCAGTTGCTCAGTCCTGTTATACCAGTTATTCACATTGAGTGATTTGCAGCAACTCCATTTACCTGATTTGGTTCAATATCCCTACACACAAACCCAGTAAATAACTATCTCTGCAGTGTTCTGATCAAATATTTAGCCCTGACTTGGAGCCACAATTGAAGACATAAATGATAGCTCTACAAATTAAGCCACCAGAGATGGTAGTTACTGATTGAGTGCCTTTTGTTACTGATTCCAGCTCTGATATTGGGAGGGTACATGTGAGGTAGATTAACAGTCACATTGACATCCTAAGAGAAATGCAGACTCGCCACTTCTGCTGGAAATGTTGAGTCCATTTTACCCTCTCAATTTGCAGAAAAGATTTATTGTGTCCCAGTGGTCCCATTTGATACAATATCTAAATTTCAAACTATTAAGTAATTTGTAAGCTCCAGATAATGCAGGGCCTGTCCCTACAGTTCCAGCACTGTCTGATCTATAATGTCACATCATGCAGAAACACAACTCCTAGGTTAAGGTGAATCACATATGAGGATAAGTCGTATACAAGGTCTGCTGTGACATTTTCACAAATCCTTTGAAAATGAATTCTTTATTTTTCAAAGACATTTTTGAGTTCTGTTAGTTGTTGGAAAGGTCAACTAGTGAAATGCTTTTAGTATTCTATTTTTTTAAACCTTGCAAATAGTTTTCAATCTTCTTTCAGTTTGTCCTTTGGATGTGAGTATCTGTGGCCCATTTCTCATTGGTTTAACCGTATTAAGTCACCTGCCCAGTTTTTAACTGGAATTAACATGTAGGTCTGGTTCTCTCTTTTAAATGATGTAAGTGAACCGGCTGGATCTTTACAAACATTTGTTACCAACTCAATAATGTCCCAAATTGCAACAATTGAATTTGAACTCATAACTCTGAATTATCAGTCCAGGATAAGACAACCACATGCATCTGTCTCAGGAAGCTTTGAGAAATTCATTTGGTGTTTTCTGGATAAGTGTTTTTTTTTGTGCATAGTGACTTTGGAATGCATTGGGGAAAGGGATTATTACCTATAACCTGCAAATTTAGGTTCTCATGAAGGACAACATCATTGTGTACATACAGAAATATGCTTCTAAAAGCATCTCACTGGACTTGTCCCTTCGCGTTTAAGCTGTATGAAACTTGTGTGACCTGGCCTATTGAGGTACAAAGCACCCTTTTCTGAGAATATTGATCAAGGGAAAGACCTTCAGCATATTCAATATAATGTGCAATATGAACACAACTTACTAATACTCAACTGTCGACTGTCTGAGACAGTAGGAAATCGACTTTTTTATGAAACTTCTTTTAAATTTATACGAGAGATAAAAATGCATTATCCATAATTTTAATTATTTAGTGCATTCTATTTGCATACTCTGGAGTGCAGTTAGAATATAGGTCCATTGATATTCCTACCCTGCAAATCACAAAAGAAATTGTTTGGAATATTTAACATACAATGTGCCTGTCAGAGGTTGGTGGGTAGATTCTTTCCCATGCTTCTGATCTTTATTTCAGTTTGGTGTAAAAACCTTTGAGGAATAACTCTGTTCTTTCCCAAGAAAATTGGCTACTTCACTCTCCTCCCCCATCACCACCCCCATCCCCACAATAATCATAACCACTTACTGCAAAACAGCTAATTTAGAACTGCACGCTAATTGAAGTGTACTTCAGACTATATGTTGCTTTATGGTTTTGCATTCTTGCAAGCAATCATTACCATAATCAATTCATAGATGTAGTCTGGTATTGGTGAGAGTGCCTTGACACATCTATAGTTAAGGCATCCATTGTGAATTGTACTGGTTGCTGCATATTCCCAAAAATAGTCATTCCAGAACAGATCAATCAATCAGATTTGGGAAGTTGGGATGGAGTAACAACAACTGTCTAAAGAATATCAGAGTGATGTCAGGAAGAGTTAGAGACTCTTTCATCTTTTGACTGTATAGGCCCAATAAGGAGATAACCATTAAAAAAAAGTCACGCCTTTGTAGTGCCATTTTAGTCTGGTAGACTGACCACTACCTTGCAGAGGTCAGACGGCAGCTTTCACATACCTCCTCATACCTACCCATGGACCACAACGCCACCAATGAACACCAGGCCACCATCTCCCGCACTGTCACAGATCTCATCACATTAGAAGATCTCCAACTTATTACAGCCCCAACCCTATACTTCCCACTTCTATTTCCAATCTATCTCTATCTTCTATCTCCAACCCAAGATCCATAGACAGGTCTGTCCTGGTAGGCCCATTGTTTCTGCCTGTTGTTGCCCACTGAACTTCTCTCCTCATACCTTGACTCTTTCCTGTCTCTTGTCCAGTCGCTTCCAACTGTCATCCGGGACACCTTGCATGGCCTCCACAATTTTGCCACACCTCATCATCACCAAGGGTGCTTAGTCGTTCTACACCTCAATCCCGAATCAGTCTCTTGCATCTCCCCTTAAAAAATAAGTCATCATCATCCAGTGAAAAACCACAAGGTGAGCCCTGAGTAGTGCTCTCAGACTGCAGAATCGTTTTCCAAACAGAGTGCTGCTGTGATGGGAGGCCATGATCTGCACAACTTGGGTCAGCCTGCAGCCTGCTTCCTTCTCTTGGCGTGAATGTACAAATCACTGGTCACAAACACTTGCTCATATGACCTGCAAGTACTTGGCAGAACACGAACCAATGCTGCAGGCAGTGAAACTGCACTCTTACTCTGGAGGTTCCTTGAGGATGAACCTTCTGCCCAAGGTCACCAATGGAGGATGCCAGCAACCAACTCCATTGGTAGTTACACAATTTCAGTTTTACAATGCAAGTCTGGTGGATTGTTCAGTGGAAACATGAAGAAAGGATGTTCAGAAACCACTTTTTAAATGAATTGTGGACATTTAAATGACAGCCACAGTTGACGGAGGCTTATATACCCTGCTCCTCTTACCCAGTCCATCCACTGTTTTGTTTTTCATCCAAGGGATGTGGGCTTTGCAGGCTGAGCCAGCACTTAATTGCCCCTCCCTGGTTACCCTTGAAAAGGTGGTGGTGAGCTGCCTCCTTGAACCATTGCAGTCCTTAAGGTGTGGGTATACCCACAATGTTGTTAGGGAGAGTGTTCCGGGATTTTGACCCTGCAATGGTGCAGGAATGAAGGTAGATTTCCAAGTTAGGATGGTGCGTGGCTTGGAGGGCAACTTCCACGTGGCGCTCCGTGCTTTTGCTGCCCTTGCCCTTCTAGCTGGTAGAGGTCACGGGTTTGGAAAGTGCTGAATCGGGAGTCTTGGTGAGTGGCTGCAGTTCATCTTGCAGATAGTACAAATTGCTGCTACTGTGCATCGGTGGTGGAGTGAGTGAAGGGGTGTGCATTTTGATGCTCTGTAGGGTCAGACAGCATCCGAATGACGCCTGTGGGCACCTGTCAACGAAATAAAGCTACTGATTCACCTACTCTGGCAAGGACATTGGCAAATGCCGCCAGTAGACACTATGCTGTAAAACCATCAGGATTGTGATGCTCCATCCATACCAGCCTTGCTGTTTTGCCAAGGTTTGCTGTTTTAATTTCAGACCTGCATCCATTTTCTTTCTGCAACATTTTTACTGAACTGTCTTATTTCCTTGAGGATACAAGTCATTGTCATCAAACATCGGACAGTACAGCACAGGAACAGGCCCTTCAGCCCAACCCGGATGCCATCCTAACTAATCCCATCTGCCTGCACATGGTCCACATCCCTTTCTTCCCTGCCCATTCTTATTTCTGTCTAAAAGCCTCTTAAACATTGCTGTCACTTCTGCTTTTACCACCTCCTCTGGCAGTGCACTCCAGGCAGCGACCAGTCTGTGTAAAAAAAACTTGCCTTGAACATCCCCTTTGACATTCCCCCTCTCACCTTAAAATGATGCCTTCTAGTATTTGACACTTCCACATTGACTGTGACCATCTACTTTATCTATACTTCCATAAGTTTATATACATCTTTCAGGTCACCCCTTGGCCTCCAACGCTCCAAAGAAAACAATCCAAGTTTGTTCAACCTCTCCGTTAACTAAGTCGTTCCAATCCAGTGTGGCAACCAGACTGCACACAATATTCCAAATGTGGCCTAACCAAAGCTTTATAACAGTTGCAACATGTCTTGACGACTTTTATACTCACTACCCT
>JAUZTB010000107.1:62848707-62859909 GCA_034780895.1 Rhynchobatus australiae | reverse complement strand
CTAACCTGTACATCTTTGGAATGTGGGAGAAAACCGGAGCACCCAGAGGAAACCCACATAGACACAGGGAGAACGTACAAACTCTTTAAAGACTGTGGCCGGATTTGAACTCGGGTCGCTGGCACTGTAAAGTGTCATGCCAACTGCTGCACTACCCTAAGCAATAGTATAATAAACTGCTGGAAGAATCAACAGGTCAATCAGCATCTGTAGAGACAAAAGCAATGTGTCTGCAATTGTTCAACACTTACATTAACAACCTGGAAGAAGAAACAGTAATGTAAAGTTTCCAAGTTTGTCGATGATATGAAAATATGTGGAAGGGCATGTCACGAAAAGGATATTGTCATTCTGAAATGGGACAAAGCTAGATTGACTGAGGAAGCAAAAGATTAACAAAGGAGTTTAATGTGGGGAAGTGTAAGGTCATGCACTTTGGTAAGAGAAATCAAAAGGCTGATTTTTATCTAAATGTAGAGAAACTGCGATTATAGTAGAGGTATCTAGGTGTTCTCGTGTACGAATCACAAAAATCTAGCAGCAGGTCCAAACAGGTAGTTGGCAAGGCAAACAGCATTTTGGCCTTCATTGGAAAAGGGGTTGCAGTTTAATAATAGGGAGGTTTTATTTCAATTGTACAGGGCATTGGTGATGCCTCACCTGGAATCCTGTGCACAGTTTTGGTCCCGTTATCTAAAAAGATGGTATAGTGACATTGGAGGCTGTACAAAGGAGATTCACCGGGATAATGAGAGCGTTGTCCTACCAAGGGGGACAAAATAGTTTGGGCCATTATTCCATGGAATTTCGAAGAACCAAGGATGACCTTATTCAGTGAGGTGCAGCAAAAATCGCAGATAACCACTCACTGTGTAAAAAAAATTCATATTTAGAAAGATAAAAGATCCTCAGGGGGCTTTACAGGGTAGATTTTGGAATGTTTTCACTAATGTGGGAGTCTCGAACAAGGAGACATAACAACAAGATAACGAGCCGGTCATTTAAAACTGAAGTACATAGAAATTTCTTCTCACAGAAGGTGGTGAATCTCTGGAATTCTTTGCTTCGCTGGGTGGTGGAAGCTGGATCATTAGAAGTATTTAAAGTGGAGGTGGATAAGTATTTAATAGAATGAGAAATAGAGGGGTACAGAGAAATGGTACAGAAGAGGAGCTGAGGCCAGAATAGATCAGCCATGATCATTTAATTATGGGGCAGGCTTAAAAGGGGCCGATGGCCTGCTCCTGCTCCTATTTTCTTGTGTTGACATTTCAGGTTGAGACCCTGTATTAGGGTCAAAAACGTTGACACATCCTGTTTGCCTCCACAGATGCTGCTTTATGCACTGAATTCTTCCAGCAGTTTATTTGTTTCTGCTCCAGATCCCATCATCTGCAGTCTTTTGTTTCTCCAAACTATTTCCCTTGTTGTATGTGGAATGAACTGATGTTTTAAGAGCAGTGGAAAGGGGAAAGTGAGATAGACCCATTGTTCCAGGCCAGTGTTGTGGAAATGTTTAGAGCTCGTAATCTGGGACAAATTGGCATTTGGAAAAGTATGAGCCAATAATCAGCATAGATATTATCATGACAAATTAAGTTTGACTAATTTGATTGAGTTTTTTGATGAAGTAACAAAGTGTTGATGAGGGTAGTGCCATTGCTATGCATATGGACTTTCAAAAAGCATGAATGTACCAGCATTTAAAGGCATTAAAGCAAAATTAGCGACTAGTAAGCTCTGATGTGTGGATCTTCCAAACCTTATCTGGTAGCAAGGGGTAGACGATCACAAAATTGCTGAAGGGAGAGAAAACCGAGATTAGTGCTAAACTGATGATTTTCTGGCTTGTGAAGAGTGTGCAGTATTGTCTCTCAGGATTGACATAAGGACCACTTCATTTTTTGGTAAACATTAATAACCTTGCATGTGAAAGGCCTTCTCCTGTTCCTAATTTTCTTGATATGCAAGGGAATGAGAAGTTACCAGAGGTTACCAGGAATGTATCATCAAGTCACCTATGATCTTATTGAGTGGTAGAGCTGATTCAAGGGGCCAAGTGGTCTAGTCCTGCTGCCTAAAGTTTGGTGATGATGCAGAAATAAAAGGTACTGAAGCGAGGAAGTTAGAATTCAGGCTGATATCCTAATATCAGGATGATACAAGATAGAGTATTGAACTGGGCATACTTATTACTGGTAAAATTTAACACAGAGAAGTGTGGAGTTATTGAGTAATGCAGCAGGGAAACGGGCCCTTTGGCTCACTGAGTGCATGCTAACCATCAAGTGACCATTTGCACTAATTCTACACTAACCCCATTTTACTCTCCCCACTTTCCCATCAGTTCCTCCCAGGTTTAACAAACCTTGCAAAAGGGGCAATTTATAGTGGCCAATTAAGTTATCAACAGGCATGACTATGAGATATGGGAGGAAACTGGAGTACCTGGGGAAATCAGGGAGAATGTGCAAGTTCCACACAGACAGTGCTGGAGTTTATGATCCCAGGTTCAAACTCGACTTTTGGTGCTGTCTGTGTTAAACTGGAGTCAATCCAATGACCTTTAGAGTGATTAAACTGGTACATGGGGTTGACTGAGGTGGAATACTGTTGCCTTAAAATTCAGCTCCATTTGGAAGTGTGAATTGTTCTGTATAGTTGCAGGAGAATGTTGCCTTCTGTTTCTGAAACTTGATTGCATTGAATCTGAATTTTTAAAGAGAGTAAGTGTCAAAAGATCTTTGGAGGTGAGCAGATCTAAAGAAGGGCCCACAGCTTTGTGGGCCGAAGGGCCTGAATTGTGCCGTAGTTTTCAAAGGATGTTAATAAGACTTAGAGGATTGTTGGCTTTTCAAACAGAGGGAGACAGTACAAAAGCCAAGGAAACTATATTAAACCTTCATAAAGCACTGCGTAGCTACAGCACTGTAGTGAGCTGCAGTTACAATAAAGGAAGGATCTCAACGCCTGAGGGAGGGTAGAAATAAAATTTACCAGAACGGAAGCTCAGATGAAATACTTCAATTCCGTAAAATGAGTAGAAAAGCTGGGTTGTTGTTCTCAGAGAAGATTAAGGGAAGATTTGATCGGTGTGAAAAATCACAAAGAGCCAGTAATTGGCAAAAACACAGAGCTGAAATGAAGAAAGAATATTTAAGGTAATGAGTTATTCCGATCTCCAGTGCATTGCCTGAAAAGGTGTTGGAAGCAGATTTAGTAATAACAATGCAAAGAGAATTGGAAATATATCCTTAATGAGGAAACAGTGGCTAGGCTCTGATGGAAGAGCATAAAACTGGGTGAAGTTGTACAACTCCTGCAAAGAGAAGACAACAAGCTGAACAAACTCTTTCTATGTTGTATCATTCTATATTAATTGTTGTCTAAGTAATAAGCTGTGGAATCATACAGAGGACATTGGATTTACACAACAGTATCATAGTGCTAAACTACAGAAATTCAGAACAGACCTAGCAGCTCAAGTCTGGGTATCCATGAGACACTGTGGGCCATCAGCAGGAGTGTTGTTTTTCACCCTTCTCTGCAACTTGATGGCCTGCACATCCCTCACTCTTGGATCATCATCAAACTGGGCAGTTGTTGCTCTGGAGTGTAGGAGAACGTTCCAGGAGCAGCACCAGGCATACTTCAAAATGACAGGCCAACCCTGGTCACCTTATTACATGGTAGAGTGGTGCAGGTAATAGAGCTGCTGCCTCACAGCTCTAGTGACCTGGGTGCAATTCTGACCTCCAGTGCTGTCTGTGTAGAGTTTGCACATTCTCTCTGTGACCGCATGGATTTATTGCAGGTGCTTGGGTTTCCTCCCACCTCTCAAAGATATGAGCAGTGATAGGTGAGTTGGTCACTGTAAATTCCCCATGATGTGGATGTGAATGATAGAATCAGGGTAGGGTTGATGGGAACGTAGGGAAAATAAAGGGATTGGTGTCAGATTTGTATAAAGGTGTGGCTGATGCCTGGTGTGGACTCAGTGCCTCTATGTTAGCTGCAATTATACATACTACAAATCTATAGGGCCTTGTGCAAGTTTGGTCACCTCTCATTCCCTTGCAGACCAAGAAAAAGGTACATACAAATTAGCAACAGGAGAAGACCTTTCATATGCAAGGATAAACTTACTATAGAGGGAGTGCAGCAAAGGTTCAACAGGGTAGTTCCTGGGATGGTGGTTCTATCACATGAAGGGAGCTTGTGTTTGCTAAGCCTGTATTTTCTAGAGTGCAGAAGAATGAGAGATGACCTCACTGAAACATCCAAAAATTCTTGGAGAGCTTAACATGATAGATATGGGGATGACGTTTCTTTCCCCTGAGTGAGGAATCTCAAGGTAGGAGTCACAGTGTCAAAAGAAAGGGTAAGCCATTTAGGACTGAAATGAGAAGAGATTTCTTCAGAGATCTGTGGAGGCTCATTCATTGATTGCATTGAAAACTTAGATTGCCATATTTCTGGATATTAAAAGGTAAAGGGATCTGGGGATTAAGGGTGGAAAGTGGTATTGAGGTGAGAGAGCAGCTATGATTTTGTTGAATGGTGGAGCAGACTCAAAGGGCCAAATGGTCTATCTCTACTTGTCTTCCTTACATTCTCATGTTCTTAAGCTAAATCAGAGAATCTAATAGCAAAGAAAGGGGCATTTTTTCCAATGGCACACTCCATGAACCTTTTTGTTTAACTAAGTCCCACACCTTGGCCTTTTTCCCAAACCACAGCATACTAGATGCATGAGTAAACTCCTGCCGCTTACCTGCACTTCATTGAATTTCTTCACTTTGACATTCAGAGCTCTAGACAGAAATCACATTGCATCAGCGTCGGCTTGCGTCCTTCACGATGTTGTGTTTTAATTAAACAGTTGGATTCTCCTGGATTGCACCAGTCCTAAGTCAGCTGCATACTGGCATTTTGTTCATAACTACACGTCCACTTGGAATGTTCTGACTCCACCATATTTTGGCAGGAGTACTTAACAACTCTTTGTGTGAAGCATTTCCACCACATTTCCATAGTTGTTCATCAACCAATTATTTACGTTTATGATCTCCAGGTAACCAATCACTCGCCACAGGAAATTGGTTCTCCCTAATTACCTTTCCAAATACTTCATGGTTTGGAAAAATTTTTAATAGGTTTCTACACAACATTCTTTGTCCTGAGGGAAGTAGTGATACATATATTATGTATAATATGTAAATAAATTCTGTTGGTACTGAATGCAATAGCATCATTATGTGCACATTTGAAACAAGTACCACATGTCGGGGTGCCTTCCTGTTAGGTGAGCTCCTATGTTCTACAGTTATTACTGTGGCTCAGCTTACCAGTACTCCCAGCAGGGTGCAAGGTTCACTCAAAATATCATACAAAAACAACTCTCTTTTACTCTCTCTGTAAAATTGAATTCCCTGATCACTGATCTTTGCCCAGCAAACCGTCCCTTTAATATTTCCATGGAATGGAACTGAGAATTGTCCAGAATTGTGTTGAATTCTCCAGACTAGAGATTTTTTTATTAAATGGTTTAGCTTGAATTCCTTGCTTTATGTTTCATTTACAAATCCCGGTATTCCCTATACTTTTTAAAACAGCCTTGAGAATTTACCCTGTCAGGTTTGAAAGATGTGATTATGGAAAAGCAGACCCCAATGTTCTTGCACACTTCCCCTGCAAAAAGTACCATTATGCAGTTTCTGCAAGCCATTTCCCCCTACCCCAAAGTGCTTCACTTCACACTTACGCACATTATATTACATTTGCCACGTGGCTGTCCACTTCACCAGCCTACATACGCCCTGCTGAAGGCAGCTACCATCCTACACACTCTTATGCTGGTAGTTTTCTATCATCCTCATACTTCAAAATAGCACTCTCTACAACCAAGTCCAGGGAGCTTATATGCAACAAGCCGTAGACCTCATACTGATTTCTCAGGGTCCCATTGTATACCTTCTCTCTAGTCGGAAAATATCAGTTCACCAATACTCGATACTTTTTTTTTGATCGATTCTATGCTACAGTAATTAGTAGTCAGTAATGTAGTATTTTGTTAAAACATCCTACAAGCCCACATATTCAACATTCATGGCACTATCTATACTCACAGTTATTTCGAAGAAATTAGTCCGCTTCGTCAAACAGAATTTTCTTTACATGAATCTGTGCCAGTTTTCCTTATAAACCCGCATTTCTCCAAATCAGAATTTGGTTTATCCTTGACAATAGCTTGAGTGCTTTTCACCACCCAGTATAATGGACTGTCCCCTTCTGCTTCAATAATATTTGTAACACTTGAATCCTTTGGCATTACTCCAATGCTCAAGATTATGGTTAGAACTTAAGCATTCAAAAGGAGAATTTGATGCACAACAGTGGTGTAAATTCACATACATCAGAGCTTCCACCTTCCACACCTTTCTCCTAGTTAGGTTGTTATAGAAATACACATTGTTCCTGTTGAGTATTATTTGCTAAAACATACAAGTGTTGTTAGAGTTTTTGTAAATTATGAATACAGTTTGTGTAAAACAAAACATCTCTCACAATAAGAACAGCAATTAAATCACCCATTGAAATTATTTTGCCAAGAAAAAAAATCTTCTGTGGAAATTAATGCATTACAAAGTTCCCTGAATACTGTGTATGACAGGAATATCCCTAAAGTCTATTTTCCTCATGTACCTTTCTTAATTTCAGAGGGACAAAGTATCATGGTCAGGGAGGGTTAAGTTGTGTTGATGTCAATATAAACAAACAGTGCAAGGAAAGCAAGATCCATTCACACACTTATGATGAGATAATTATATTAATAAATGCAGAACAGAACAGCAAAATATAAATGAAAATGTAAACCTTCAAACTACAACTTTGACAGCTTATATTATATTAGGTTCACCAGATTTGCAGCTGCTGACTGCAATTACCATGGCTACACTGCAGCAATTCTGATACAGTACAATAAGACATCACATATTAATTGTGTAACTCAACCACAATGGAGTTCTAATATTTTGAACATGTATGTCTTCTTGTATTGGACTTTAATAGTTAAATATTGAGGCACATATTAAAAATAAAACATGCACATCCATTTAAATACGTGAACTCAATGGATTCATTAAATCTGGGGACAAAAGACACAAAGAAAAGGGCCAGATTGTCTTGGTTGTGGATGGTGCTTTGTCACTCTGCTCTGTCACTGCTGAGTCCAGTGATGCAGACTGTTAATGCTGAGATTTCCCCCTTACAAGCCACTGCTTGCCAGATATGGTGTAGGGTTTGATGGATTGGAATTCCCAAAATGCAGATAATAGGAAAATTCAAATTTTTGTTTACTTATTTTGATGTTTTTCATCATTTCTGTGTTTTGTCACAAGCTTGTAGGTTGAAGCCTTGCAATTTTGTTTATATTTTGCTGTATTGTTTAGCATTATTAACATAAGTATCTTTTAATTAAATCCTTTAATTTTTAATCATGTTAACATAATAGCAATTTTAATCATTTAAAAAATATTAATAAAGGGGCTTTGCAGTGTTCACTGAAGGAGAGTCTTCACCTGAGCTTTGCCTCCGGTCTGTTCCACAAGTGGGGCCTCATGATTTTGCCACTTGAACACAGAAGCTGTTGAGGTCTTGCTATGCCTTGCAGACAAACTCCAGAGGATGCAGGGTCAGCTTGTTTAGATCTGCGTATATGGCCATCGATGGCCACTGCTTAGCAGTGGACCAAATCAAGCTCAAGGTGGCCCAACATGCTGCATTTGCCCAGCACCTTCCTCAGAAATATCTCAGTGCCTTTCGTACAATGGATTGCTTTGGGATGCAGTGATTGTCATCATCACATGGTCAAACCAGGAAGAGGTGCCCACTCTGCTTCATATTCACAGCAGCTTTGGCTCCTGATAAAGGGAAGCTGGAAATATTTTAAATTAATTTTTTAGTATGATATTTTAGCTCATTTTGTAACAAATGTTGGAACAGAGTACAACATAACATGTTCCAGGCTCGATTCCTACTGGGACTGTGCTGACAGGAGCCTCTCTCATTTATTGTGGCAGTGGAAGCTTTAGAATTTCCCTGTTCCCTGGCTGTATAGAGTTCAGGGGAAAGAATGAGTGGGAGAGCAGACATAAAATGACCACAGGGCACCTGTTTCTAATCCAGCATACCTTTGGGAAGTGTCGATGACAGAACATGTTCAGGGTCAATTGTTGCTCATCATAGACAGGAAAAGGTTTCCAGATTACTATAAATACCTGAAACTGCATCTTTGGGAGGAGAAGGAAGCCCAGCAGCCACTTTGCCAAGAATGTTCATTCGTGCTTTGCATTTTCTATTATTAGTCACTGAGCTAATAAAGCTTAACCCCATAAGCCTTCCAAGGTAGATGTAAAAGATCCCATAAATGGACAGGGGATTTCTCTGCAGTATCCAGGGTCAACGTTTATCCCTCAACCAATATGATTAAAATAGATCATCCATTGAATTACCACAATGCCATTTATGGTTGCTGGGTTTCACTAAATTGCAGCAGTAACCAGGCTTAGAAAACAGTAAACAGTATGTGCTGGACTGTGCTTCCGAAATTCAGTTCCATGGAGTGGAATTTCGGAAGTGAAGTGCAAGACACCACTGCTGCTAAATTGCACTTATAGTGCTAGCAATTGAGGGTGAATTTCAACCTTGGTGGAATTTAACTGGATGCAAAATACTTTGTGACATCCTGATATAGTGAGAGGCATTGCACAAAAGCTGGTCTTCCAACCATGAAGGGAAGTGGAATTTTATATTAAAATAAATGAACTTAACATTTTGTTATTTGGAGTATTGTATAGTCATTACTTTTATGCAACTGTTCTTGGTTCCTGCAGTATAAATTTTGTTTAAGGATTAGTATGCTCTGCACCATAGCCATCAGTGACAGGGTAACAGAACAGTAGTACATTGCCTCTCTGTTCAAAGGCTTTGGATCTAGCCCTGCCACAGTCTCTGGTAACATTGTCAGGCTGACTCTGTAGTGAAGTAAAAAAGAAGTGGGAAACATTCTATAGAGAAGCAAGGCATTTTCACTGGATGACACATGACCCCTAAAGCAAATCCACCTTCTGCCATGGTAGATGCAAATTTATCTTCTCCTTTTACAGACCATCTTTGATGTGTTTGGTTGATCCTGCCTGTGAGATAAGTCAGTCTGCAGGCTGAACATGAGATGCCTGTAGCTGGCCAAAAATTGTACATAATGACACAGGAGGGCCAATTTCAGATGAACTTTGGAGCCTCCAGCTTGGTGGTGGAACTAAAAACAGGGTATAACTAATTTGTACCCCAATCTGTTTTCTACAAAGTGTACCACTTTTAATACTGAACATGCGAGGAGTACGTGTTCTCTTACATTTGTTCTCTTACAAAATGGAAAAACATTTAAGTCACTCTGAAGTTGAGATGCTCAGTGTGATTACATGAAATGCAGACATCCCCGCATAAAGCATTTCAGTTACATCAAGCTCAAAGGGAAAAGTCAAGACAAAATGTTCACAAGCATTTTTGTGCAGCATGTATGTTGATATGAGAAGTACAATGATGTCTACCTTTGTAGCAATTGAAGCAGTTTCTAGTAGAAATCACAGCAGCTTAAGAATCAGGGAAACATAAACATCGAAGAAAGCTCAAAGAAAATATTTAAACCAAGCTGCGAGTCATTGTACACAAAATACTGAAAGTTAATGTACATGTACAGTGAGCAATTAAAAAGGCAAAGGATATGTTGGCCTTTATCACAAGATGGATTGAGTACAGAATAGAGATATATTGTTTTAATTACTCAGAGCTCTGGTGATACAGCATCTAGAGTACTATGTACAAATCTGGTATCCATAGCCAAGGAGGGATGTACTTGTGATAGAGGAAGTTTAGTGCAGTATCATAAGGTTCAATCTTACAGATGATGGGTTTGGTTTTGAAGAGAGATGTTGCAGGTTGAGCCCTTGTTCTCAGAGTTTAGAAGAAAGATTGCATTGAAATGTACTACATTTTTATAGGACTTGGCAGGCTGTATGAGGGGATGAAGTTTCCCCTAGCTGGGACATCCAGAACCAGGGTTTGCAGATTGAAATTAAGGGGCCAACCATTCAGGACAGAAGTGGGAAGCTATTTCTTCGCTTCAAGGCCAATGAATCATTGTAATTCTCTACCCAAGAGTGCAGAGGAGACTTGGTCACCAAATATATTCAAGGGAGAGGTCATAGAGCTCATAAAGGTAAATAGCTTTTAATGGAATCAGAGGAGATGAGATTAGTACAGGCTGAGTAGTGTTGAGGTAGAAGATCAGTCATGATCTTATTGAACAGAAGAGTAGGTAGGATGGGCTGACTGGTCTGCTCCTACTTCTATTTCTTATGTTCTTGTGTTCTCTTTAAATAAAACAGAGGCCATGAGCTGCAAAGGAGGCATAGAGATCATGTATGCAATAAGAATCCATATAAGAAGGGTGTATTACTTTAAGTTGGAATACATCACAACAGCTGTAGAGCACTGTTAAAGATTTATCATCCTGGTTCTTGTGTTCCAACATAGACCTCAGCATTAGATTCACCTACAGCACTGTGCCAACTGTCTCAATTGGATAGTATTGATTGGAGGCATTTGGTCTTGTGTATTGTACTGCCTCGAAAGTGGTCACTTTTAGCAAGTGTGATGCTCCTTTCTGTCCTGAATTGTTCTGATTTTAAAGCCAGCTTTGTGTCCAAGCCTTTCACTCCTCAAGGTCAGATTAACCTATTGAAATTATTTAAAGAAAATGCATTTTTTTTTCCATCTGAAAAACAAAATCCAAGATGCTCGGAATGAAAATTTACTTGGGAGGTCACCAGAGGTCAAGAAAACCAAACATTCTCAATGTGACCACAGACAATGAACTGAACTCAAAAGCAACCTCATTCTCACTTTCAAACCACAGTACTTGTGATTGGAATCAACTGATTTATCAAGTGAGAAATAGCAGTTTTTTTTTAAACTTGTCATTTTCTTCAGCTTCAAAACAAGACATGTTAGGGCTTTATGCAAGTTGCCTAACTTTTGATCTTGCAGGGACAAAAGAACACAAGCAGTAAAATTAGTATTAGTTTTTTTAATATTAAAAGATCTGCTTGTTGTACTTCTCAGACTCTTCAAATAATGTTA
>JAUZTB010000107.1:62736951-62748952 GCA_034780895.1 Rhynchobatus australiae | reverse complement strand
GACACGAGACACTTGTTTGAAGTCCAAGAGTCGAATGAACGACTGGGGTGCGCTGCCCCTTTAATAAACACAGTTCCAGCGCTGACGTCACGCGCAGGTCACGTGACCTTCCCGCGCACGGGCTCCACTAGCCCCACAAAGAAGGAGTGCCCCGCGCCATCTTGTGTCGGGGCCTCCGACGACGCTCGCGATCGTGGGACCCGGTTCGTGAACGGTAAGTCGCCACAAGGTATTGTAAAGGGGGTGGGGAAATGCAATTCAGAACATAATGTTAACAGTTACAGAAAGTGCAGGTAGACAAATAGAGTGTAAGGGGCATGACAAGGTAGACTGAGAGATCAAGAGTTTATCTTTATCGTATAAGAGATCCATTCAATTGTCTTTTAACAGCTGGATAGAAGCTGTTTTTGAGCCTGGTGGTATGTGTTCTCAAGCTTTTGTATCTTCTGGCCAATTAGAGAATGCAGTTGCTGGAATCTAGAAAAACAGAATGATGGAAGAACTCAATGGCTCAAGTAGCATCTGTGGAGGCAAAAGGTGCAAGGAAAAGTTTTGGGTTGAGTCCTTGGATCTCTACGTTCTGGTTGCACTGGGTCTCCACCCAGTTGGGGAAGTAATGAGTATGCACATAGCTGACCACAGCTAAAACACAACCCTTCAACTGGTACATCGTCTTGGAGAGATGTTATTCTCTGGGTACCACATGACCCTTCTGAATTACAACAGAGTTCACTTGAGTGAAATCTGTAAGTTCAAACAAAGCAAATGATGACCAAAGCCCAGTTCTGCTGAGGCACAGAACATTTTTGATGGTTTGTGCTGCGTGAACAAAGAAACTGAGAATCGTGTAAAATGTTCTTATTTTCAGAAGTATTTTCTGCTTTAATCAGCTACATAATAGCTCAGAGACATCAAACATTTCCTCATCAAAAGGTGTGCTCATGAGTCTTCTTCATACAGAAGAACCATTCATTGCAATTAAATGGATTCCTTAAGGATCCTTAAGAGGTGTTGTACATAAAATTACCAGTCACATTACTAGCTTATCATTCCATGACATCACAACTGGGTAGCCACACCACCTGCCTGGATCTCCCAGGGGGCGTATTAAGTACAGGGAGCGTGATGCTATTCTTCACCAGAGTCGTGAAGAATGACTTTAGATAGAAGAAAAAGTCACTCCGAGCTGGACGTATGATTCCTGCAGTCATCTGCCCACATGTCACTCAGTAATGGAATTCTGTGGGATTAAATATGATAAATTGCCTGGCAAGTCCAGCTGGTGAATTTAACTGGGACAGATGTAACTTATTAGGGATGGGTTCCTGGAATTTTTATTTTTAAACATATATGTAAAAAAGTGCATAAAGCAAAGTATAAATCCAGCATTTATAACTGGGCTGACCATCAAACTACAATTCAGACATTGTTTAACTATGTGATAATTCAGTGCCAATGGGGCGGATAACATACTACACATTTCACTTAAATCTATCCATTCGTTTAAGGGCAGCTGTCTTGCAGCTGGCACACTTCACACTTAAAGCATTAAACAGTAAAACATATATGTCAATAATAAGGGTTTTAATTGGACTCTTGCCATAAATATATATAAACTAACAAGGAATTGCAGCTATGACTTCATCTAATTTTCCCAGCAGTGTACGAGAAATTAAGCCCACTGGAAAATTTTCCCCAATAGGAAATGCCAAGGCAAAACCATTGTAAGAGTCTGATCCCAAAGTATTTCTTTACTCGGAAGCCCTCTTTAGAAATGAAACTTAATTCAAAGTGTTTTTACAATGATTTAGGACTGATTTTCCATAGCGAAGCAATACAGATTACCTTCTTCATGTGGTGAATAATGTTTTCTGTTGATATGTTTACATAAAAATGAAGATATATAATCTCAATGTTTCCTTTTATTTCTTTAAAGGAAACTCTTCATTCCAGCAGTATTATATATTCATTTAGTATTTAATTTGTGGGGGAAATCTCCAGGGATTACAGTACTTTTCCATGAATTTTCTCAAATACTCCCCATTTAGAGGAACTTAAGTCAATGCAGTACCTAGCTCCCTTCTTTGGCCCAATTACAAGCCAGAACCCAAGAGCACACAGCTATCAACCAGAGTAACATTCCTACATTCTTGTTTTCCCACCATCCAATCTTGTGGTCCCACACTCATTAGCAAACAGATTGATATTGCCCAAACACACTCCATGTCTTGTGTATAAACCCAATGGAAAGGAAACGTTTCTCCTGACAGCTGGGCTGCTTCACAACCAACAAGTGAAAAAGTCTTGTAACTTAGTCCACTTAGTCATCCTTTTTATTCCACCTGACCTAATACTTAAGGACTCTTGAGCTTATGATCTAAGTACTGGGGAGTTCAGCCCAACCCCAGGAGATTCACTTCAGATTCTAAACCAACAATCCAGAGCAGTGCAGTGGGAATACTCCATTTTTATGGTTTCAATCTTCAGCTGAGGCACTTAACGATGATGTCATCAACGAATGCTGATGGTTCAAGCATAGCTAAAACACCAAACAGCATTATCTGATCAAAAACCTCTCTCAATTCTCAGATGATCAATCTGAAGTAAAGTTGATTCATGAAGATTGTTTTTAAGTACATTGAATAATCACTGTTAAGGATTCTTAAAAGCACGTTTCAAAATAACAACCCTGTCAAGGAATAACTAGGTATTTTGAAAAGCTTCGTACATTAAAAAAAGTGATTTCTTAAATACCCTTGAATAAGATTGTTACATAAAATCACCGGCCACAATTTTAATAACAGCAACAATTGTGTGGGCTGAACTACCATTTTTAGCACAGTGTGAGGCTTGGAAGGTTTCAGCCAAGGATTTCCTGTGAGCTGTCCATGTTTGCCATTGGCTGATGCAGCGAGCATCCACTTCTAGTTGATAATGGGCAGGCTACAATGGTGCGATACTGTGCAGAAGCAGGACCTTATAACTCAAATATCATCACACAGTGGTAGAGGCAGAGCAAGCCCCACCAACAATATCACTGAATATGGTTTTGGCAGCCAGTTGTACTCTACCTCTGGCTTACCTACCTGTCAAATCTGTCAAATGTTTCTGAATATCTCTGACATTTAGAAACCTGCAAAGGATTAAAAATCAAGCAATTAAAAGATATAAAACATAAAACTAAACCAAAAATTTAAACTGCTATAAGCACCTGCGAACAACTAAAAACCTTTACTTAATATTTACCTTGATTCCTTGCAGCTATTCCTCTCTGTATGAAGTTTTTGGGCCAATTTGCTGCTGGGGCATTGTGGAAATAGTGTGCACATTGCCAGATTCAGTGAGGAGTTCAATGTCGGAATGCCGTCAGGAAAGCTTGGCAAATAGCTGCCAAGAGCTTTGGAATTTTCTTGCTTATGTTTGCATATGCAGAATCCCAAATTAAGTGACAACGATGAAAGGAATTCTCTATTTCCCTGTAAAATTGGGCCTATTGGCTTCTGAGATTCATTCGCATCAGTCTTCATCCCAAACAGAAGCTGACCAATGGACGTGCTGAAGTTCAGTCAATGGAAAGCTGTCAGTAGGGATCAGGGAAACAGTCCATGACACTCAAGTAGTTTGCTTGTGTTCGAGGAAAGGAAGACTGCAAGAGGATGAATCCTGGGAGAGGGATAGCCTCCTGCTCCTCCAGCTCTCCTGTGTGATATTTATTCTTCTGAGAACTTCTGCTGAGTTAGCCTAGTGGAGAAGCCAAATCTATGCAGGACTCTGAGAACATCATAATCCCCATTGAGGTGTATGGAAGCCAATCTGCAAATTGAAAGAAGAGCAACTGAAGATCAGAACCTGTATGAAATCAGCAATGTCCCAGCTGGTAAATCCTAATGTCTGCTGCCTACCCTGTTTCTTATGGGTGGGCAGTGTATGTGCAGTTTCTCAGTCTAACTGCACGTAGTGCCCGGAATGTCAGAGATACGGAGAACTATTAAAACATTTGAGCCTTCCCACTCATTCCAATTGCACCGTGTATGTGTGCACATGTCACACATATGTCACATTTTGACACACCTTTCTGCATTTTGCAAAAAAAAGGTGAATCACATACACAGTAATTATTGATTTAACTGTTCAAACATTTTCTGTGTCTGTGTGATTCCCCTCAAGGGAACTTGCTTTGTTGATTTTTGTATCACTTTCTTGACTTGAGAAAGGTGTCACTCATTAATCAGTTCAGCAGAATATTGCAATGTTTCTCTCACATTCTCCACTGGACTGATTTATAATGCACCCTCAAAATCATACAAGTCTTTGATATTTTCTTGTCTGCTAAAAGTAAATGGTTTACAAATACGCTTTTAATTCCATCTCCTATTTTCACTTGATACTTCTTTGTACTGCATTCTTCCACTGCCATATTGAGAGTTTGGAAATAGGATGTCAGTGAAATAAACAAGATAAAATGTTTTTGCAGCTCACCTTGCCTCTTAGTGACTCAATTTATTCTTGGCACCACATGCAGTTTGGATAACAACCCACACAAATACTCAGCAAATTGGCAATAAAAAAGTAAGGAACAAACCTTACTCTTTCCAACCACACTGCACATGTGTCTATACTTCATACAGATATTAAACCTATACTACCTGCATGATTAAAATAGTCCTATTAGCTGACAAAGGGTCTGTTTCTTTTTCGCCAGATACTGCCTGACCTTCTGTGTATTTCGACAATTTTATGTTTTTGTTTCAGAGTTCCAGCATCTGCTGTGTTTTGACTCCCATAAACTGATAGCTTCATCATAAAACCACAACTAGAAAAAATGATACGATAATTAAAAAAAATTAAAGGTTATGTGATTATTATCACTTAATTCTTTTCAGATCTTATTCGTAATATTTTTTGATGACGGATTTAAAGTACCAATTTCTGGATCTGAAAGTACGTTGTGAAAAGAAAAACCTAGTGTGGCCTCCTTGATCACTTTGAAATGAATCTCCATCCATTTTACTTCCCCTTGTCACCAGTAATCCCTGAAGTAACAATGCAGAGCCTAACCTAGTTTGACAGGATTCATTTCCAGCTAGATACACAAATTCACAAGGGGTGCAGAAAATGCATGAAAACTGCAAAAAGTTTTAAAAGAGGTGGATTGCAGTTCACATTTAATTAAGGCAATTGAATGGTGACTAAATTTTCCAGGCACATCATATTAGATTTCTTAACTCCTTTCAACTTGTTTCATTTGACAGGAATCTGAACAATGGCTTAAAGAAAAGGTGAGAAGTATTAAAATTGCTTGGAAATCTTGTTTACAGGAGATCTTCCTGTGCCCATCCACCAGAGTTATGCTTCCTTCCTACAGGTGTATTCAGTCAATGGTGAAATGTGGATTGGGGTCAAAAAGACTTCCAGGATTATGACATCACCTGGACCTGCTGTGGCCCCCTTTTATCAGTGTGAAAAACATTAAACTAGTCATGACAGATATCTTTCAAATGTGACTGAGCTCTTTAAGGGCAGTGTCTGATATATCTCAGCAGCCATCAGCTCAGGAAGCACCTGATTGCAGGAGCATGTGCAGACACATATTGCCACTGTCTAACTCCCCCCAACCCACCCAGCCCTGACCCCTCTTCCCCACTCCTCCAGCATTCTGGGGTATATCAGAATAAAACAAGACGTTGCAATCCCTGAATGCTTTCTGCCAGAAAACACCGTGAAAGAGTCACTAACTTTTTGCAGCAATTGTGCATTTTTACCTATTAAAGCATGACCTAATAATGTACTCTGTCACATTCTCAAATTTGACTCCCAGAGCATAAAAGGCTGAAAGATATGGAGATGTTTTGAAATCTATGTGCAGTCATACAGTTGGAACTGTTGCTCAGTGTGAAGATGGATGGGACCTTTGTTGATCATAGATTGTCAAAGAATCCATTACAAATGGATTATTTTCCTCAGTTGCCTTTTGCAAAGTTCATCACCCAGGTTACCACCAACAGGGGGCAATCATTCTCAATACAAAGAGAGCAACCTGGGGTTTTCTGCATCTTTTTGATTAACTGCACTCAAGATGAATTTTACAGTGATCAAACCATCTAGAAGACCTGCTGCTTGCTCGATTAAGAACTGTTTTTTTCTCTCCAGACAGCTTGTCCTTTGCAGAATATCCCAACAATTTCTGCAATGTACAGTGGGGATTTGTGATTGACTGGGAATGCTTTGTCTGAATTTTTAAACTGCCAATTGGATAGTTTTAGTTTGCATGAATTTTCTGAACATTTACATTTTATCTTAAACACTTAGTTCACGTTAGCCAATATTTAATACAGACTAAACATAAACAGTGATGACAGAAATAGTCAAAGCCCCAACAATGTTAACTCAGTACTCAACTGATTAGGGAAATAAAAACCCTTGATAAAACTTTTCAGCAAAGTAAAATAAACTCAGAATCAAAAATTGTTAGAAATGTATGTTGCTAAAGACTCTCCTGCTGATAGGATAAATGGAACATTTCCAAATAGTATGATCAAGGTTATTCAGATCATGCTTGTATTGGTAGTACTCCCATCATATAGACTGGCACTGTGTGGACAAAATTTGTTCCTGAATACGTCCTGTACCATGAGATGACTCATTTCTTTGTCAAGATTGGCCAATTAGCATCTCTGCATTTCTTTGTCAAGATTGGTCAATTAGCAAGGCCAAAATATGCCAAGTGTTCTGAAAGGAAGGTGGGAAAGCTAGTGCTGGAGTATGCTGACCTCATTCACACTACACCATCTAGTGACTGGTTCAACAGCTGCAAATCTCGAAGCTTCTCAATGCATCATCCATTCAATGATCGATGATACTCAAAGCAGAGAGAACCCAAGTGGAAAATAGAAACTACCTGGATAAAAAAAGGCACAACATAAATACAATCCCAAGTGTAAACAATTGGGATGACAAAGCAATTAATATCCCCTGGAATGTAAAAAAAAATCAACAAACTCTGCCAGGTTAAATGCCACCAGAAATCAAAACTTATAGATCATAATATTAATCAGCAGATGTATTTGTTTTGTTTTTAATTTTTATTCCTCCTTATGCCCAATTATAAGAAACCAGCAAACAAAGCTCATTGCTCTTACATAGAAATTAGAGTGAAACTCATATTCAAATATTGTTTTAACAGACTGTCAACATTACAAGCAAGTTAATTGCATTGCTCTGAAAAACGTCAGAGAACTACATTTTCCCTGACTGTCTGGATTTTAAACTAGTTGTGTTGGAAATTCTCCGTGGAGCCTCACAAATATTGCTCTAAAAAAGTAAATAACAGGAAACCAATATCTATTTTGCCTGGACAGATGTTGGAGCAGAGATATTTCTTTTCTCACACAGACTTCTGCATTGGTTTCTATTTTTGTTCAATAAAAACAATTATGGAATTTCTCCGTAGGTTGTGACTGATGTGCGAAGCTACAGGTAATAATGGATGGTATGTCTTTTACCCAACAGAATTCTATGAGTACTTTGTCCATTTGCCATCATGATTTCAAGCAGGGATTGAATTACTGCTCTGCAGAGCCTGCATTCAGTCTGCAGGATCTGCTGGGCATTTCCTACAGCTCTGATCTGCATTTTACAGCTTCAATATGTTCCTATGCATGTGTGTGTCTCTCTCTAACTTCCTTCATTAACCTATCTACCAGATGGCTTCATCGACAGTTTATCACCTGGTAAACCTGGCTCACCCAATGAGAGATATTCCCTATATTTTATGCACCACTCCCCCACCTTCCCAGCAACTTTAAGCTAACTTGTTTGCCCTCTTTTCCAGCATCATTAACATGAAATGTTAACGCTGCTTTTCTTCCCACAGACTCTGCCTGACCTTCTGAGTGTTTCCAGCTATCCCCCTGACATTTTCCATTTTTATTATGGGAATTTCAATCTTATTCATATGGTAGAAGAACCAACAGTGAATTGGCAGGAGACCGGAAACAGGGCTTTGTCTCCATTAGGACTGTGTGGTGGTCACTTCTACCAATGCTATCAGGGGCAGATACATCTGCCACAGTTAGATTGGTGAGAACGATGTCAAGTTATTTGATCCCTCACATTGATTCATTCACCACCTGCCGCAGAGCCAATCCAGCAGCCAGGTCCCTGAGAACCCATCCAGTTACACATGTGGCAATGCTACAAAGTGACTTTTGGTGGTGGACCTTGAATTCTCCCAGACAGAATTCTTTCTGTGACCTTTCTTCTTTCAATGCTTCTTCAAAGTGCTATGATGTTAAAAATTTAAAAGACAATAAAAACTACCGTATTATCCAAATACTGTGTGAACATCTGAAATATTTCTGAAGTACAAGGGAAAACGTTTATTTCAATGTAACTCTTTTTTCCATTAGCAATAGTCCCCCAGTAGGATTAAGATGTGTCAAAGGTCAAACTTTGAACTGATTTGCTCATCAGACACATTTTTGTAATGTTTTCTCATAGCAAGTTTATGGCCATTATTTTCCTTCATTAAGTGTTAACATAGTAACCATGCATGGTACATTTTATGTTAATATCACCAATATTAAAATGACAGAATGGTACGTTTTGCTACTTTTGCACATCCACTTTAGCTGCAGCAACTGGTAGATACACTGACTTTCTGTCATGATCTCTCATTGATACACATCTCTATTGAAAGCAATGCTGTCACCCTATATGTTTCAACCCAGTGTCCAAGAGACCCACAGCAAGTAAATAGCAACTCAGCAAGGTCAATGCAGTATGGACGCTTGCCCTGTGGGTATTTAATTAATTCAGATAAAGTCCAAAAGACCACAAGTGCAATTGTGTATCTTTGAGAGCAAACAAATCTCCATACTTTTCCAGAGGGATGGATTCAAGTTTAGAATCCAAGTTAAAAAATAATTCAGCTTTGAAATTCTGGGACACAACTTATGCTTTGATAACTGTAACCAAGTAAGTAATCATTTACCTAACCAACCAATCCAAAACAAATGAAAATAATAAAAACAACTGCAGATACTGGAAATCTGAATTAGAAACAGAAAATGATGAAAACACTCAGCAGGTCAGGCAGCATATGTGCAAAAAAAAAGTTAACATTTTAGGTCAAAGAATAATGTTAACTCTGTTCTCTTCCCAAAGATGGTGCCTGGCCTGTTGAGTTTTTCCAGTTATCTTTTTCATTTTCACCACCATTTATAAGACTGTTTGAAACTAAGCTGTACCCTGCTTATAAAAATGCAAACTTGGATGTTTTACTATTTTCATCACATGAGAAAATAAACGAAAATCCATTCAGCAGCTTAGGAATGGTACTTTTCACTGCACTTTGAAGAGAACTGCTCCCAGAGGTGAGCATTGTGACATGGATCTCCTCACTTGTTGCAAGCCGTCTCTTCGTGTGGAGTATCCGTAGCATTCAGCAACAATGATATTACGAAGGCACGGAACAAACAATTATATTGTACACTGCAAACCAGGAAGTAAATCACATTGACTTCTAATGCATTTTTAAATATTTTACCATATAAATATCCGATTGGAGCATTTACATGGAATTCAGGTAGAGAATTGAAATATCATCATTGAACTTTATTTTTCATTATTTCAAACACCATGGTATTTTCTTGTTATTAGGAGAGAATGAAACTCTCCAGATATATAAATGTAGTTTTTTTTTCAGGGCCAGAGAGTCTCGCTACCACTGTTGCTATCCTTGAGATGGCTACAGTGAGGATGAGGCCATCATCAATCTTCTGAAATGTGCATTTGCCACCAAACTGTTGTCAAAGATCTCGTGGACTTTGTTAAAGTTCATCCCAACATTTGATGTAACCAGAGATGCAAGCTAACACAGACATTACCGCTGCTGGAAGATTATAAAATCAGTGAAAGATGCACTGCCTGAAACGTACAAATCTGCCATTGCAGGGAGCTGTTTATGACTGAATTTAGTGGTGTAGCATACTTTAAGGTCCAGGACTCAATGAGGAGGTATCCATTGAAGCTTGGTACAGCCATCATCATTTGAGGCTCTCCCATCACTGTACTTTAAGTGGCCAGAATGCATGTAAAACCTCTTGGACCTGTTGCTTGTGGTCTGTATGTGAACGACTAATTGATGTCATGCTGATGTAATGTAATACCTGAAAACAAACGATATGGTATTCCTTTAACTTTGGTGTAGTCTTGATGTATTATTTTATCCATTTGAAAATGCTATGAATAAAGTATATACTTGAAACAGAAAAAATACCATCAAATATACACAGTAACAATAATTAACTAACTATTTTGCTGACAATTGCTGTTATGTTGCTATCGTGCAGGCACACTGCCACCATCACTGCTATTTGTGGTCAGACTCAGTAGCAAGACTGGTTTTCATTTCTTCAGCACAGCTTCAGTTCCTGCCATTTCTAGCTGTCAACTGCAGTAGCAGTGAGCCTTTGAAGTTGAAGTGGGTTACTTTTTGTTGCAGTTTTCATAAACAGTAAGTAAGAATTGAAATGCAAAACCTCTTGACTCCAGCTTCCTTTCTGGATAAGATCACTGTATAGGAAGCAGGGGCTTGTCAGATTTGTTTTTGCTGTCTCTGGGTCAAACAATGACTTAACAAAGAAACTTTAGCACATTTGAAAAAAAGATGCATGCTAAAACATATCTTCGTTGGCGAACTCATGACACCAATGTTTAGGGTTGTGGGGTGAGGGGATATTCTTCTGTGAACAACATCCATTGTGTGGAACCTCAAGAAACATCAATCTGTGCAGTTAAGAGCAGAACCCATATAAGTGTGGTCTCCACCCAACAAGGAGCACTTAACACAATGGGAACTGCAAGTCATGGGGTTCCTTTGAGGCAACATTTATTCATTTAATGGGACCTGGCCCCAAACATCTTTGATGACAGATGGACATTGCACCATTGGAAGTGGGCTCCTGACCTGACAGCCTCCAAAGCAGCTGAACCTGTGATCACTATTGAGGACATAAGATCAGCCTTCCAGAGAGTGAACACAAGGAAAGCACCTGGCCCAGTTGGTGTTCCTGGCCATGTGCACATATCTTGTGCTGGTCAGCTGGCAGAAGTCTTTGCGGACATATTTAACCTCTCCCTGCTTCAATCTCAGGTTCCCACCTGTTTTAAGAAGACCACTATCATCCTGGTACTGAAGAAAAACAAGGTAACATGCCTCAATGACTACTGAACAGTGGCTCTGACATCCACCACCATGAAGTGCTTTGAGAGGTTGGTCATGGCACGAATCAACTCCAGCTTCCCAGATAACCTGGACCCACTGCAATTCACCTATCGACGGAACTGGTCTACAGCGGATGCCATCTCCCTGGCCCTACACTCAGCTTTGGAGTATCTGGACCATAAAAACACCTACATTAGACTTTTGTTTATTGACTACTGCTCTGCCTTCAATACAATAATCCCAAGTAAGCTTGTCACAAACTCTGAGACCTAGGACTCACCACCTCCCTCTGTAACTGGATCCTTGACTTTCTAACAAACAGACTGCAATCAGTGAAGATAGGCAGCAATACCTCCGGCACAATTATTCTCAACACTGGTGACCCACAAGGCTGTGTCCTCAGCCCTCTACTCCCTATACACTCATGACTGTGTAGCCAGATTCTGCTCTAACACCATCTACAAGTTTGCAGATCATACTACCGTTGTAGGCTGTATCACAAACAGCAGTGAGGCGGAGTACAGGAAGGAGATAGAGAGCTTAGTGGAATGGTGCATGGCAACAACCTTTCCCTCAATGTCAACAAAACAAAAGAGCTGGTATTGGCTTCAGGAAAGGGGATGGTCTACATGCACCTGTCTACATCAATGGTGCTGAGGTTGGTACGGTTGAGAGCTTCAAGTTCCTGGGAGTGAATATCACCAACAGCCTGTCCTGGTCAAATCATGTAGATGCCATGGCCAAGAAAGCTCACCAGTGCCTCTACTTCCTCAG
>JAUZTB010000107.1:62348662-62358769 GCA_034780895.1 Rhynchobatus australiae | reverse complement strand
ATGCTGCTTATATTGTGTTATGTGCCTGTGATGCTGCTGCAAGTAAGCTTTTCATTGCACCTGTGCCCTCATGTACTTGTGCACTTGACAATAAACTGGACTTTGACTGTACCTTCATACTCCATAATCCCTCTAGGTTTCCTACTTATGTGTTAACCTTTGTATCTATTTCAGCTGGAACATTTTATTGTCTTTATCTTGAATATTAATGAATTTTTTCATTCTTCCTTCCAAAGTAAATGATCTTGCATTTCATCGCACACTCAATCTCTCAACTTAATGACCTGTTGCTAAGCCTAACTGCAACCTTTTGCAGGCTATCTACCTCACAACTTGCTAACCCACTTATTTTTGTATCATCAACAAACTTTACTGCTGCAAACTTAGTCCTTTCGTCCAAGCCCTTAACAATTCTAAATATTTGAAGGCCCAGCACGGATCCCCATGGCGTCCCACTATTTACTGATGGCCTATGTGAAAATGACCAGTTTGTCCTGGTTAGCCATTATCCTATCAATGCCAGTAGTTTACCTCCAAGCCTGTGCATTCTTGTGCAGTAACCTCACATACTTCCTGGAAATACAAACATGCTGCATCTACTTTCCATTTTATCCACCCTATTTGTTATGCCCCCAAAGAATTCTAGAAAACATGTAAAATATCATTTCCCTTTCATTGAACCACATTGACTCTGCGTGGTTGTTTTGTGATTTTCTAAATGTCTTGCTAATACCTTGCATTTTCCCAATGACAAATGTCACGCTAACTCACTGTGGTTTCCACTTTGTTTCTCTCCTGTCCTGAATCGTGGTATTACATTTGTTTTTTTTTCTGGGACCCTGAAACCCAGGGAATTTTGGTACATTATGATCAATGCAGCCATTCCTTTATGACCCTATTTGGCTATCTGCCATTACTCAGTCATTATCCGGATTAAAAGGATGTAATTGGGATTGGCACAGTGGTGGCATAGTAGTTTATTTACTGGACTTGTAATTCAGAGGCCTGAACTAACAATTTAGTGAACCCAAAAGTGGAGTTGTAAATTTAGTTAATAATCTGGAATTTCTTTTTTTTAATTGGTATTTATTGGTAACGTTGCCTGCAAAACTACTTAGTTGTTGTAAAAATAGATCTTCACTAATTTTCTTCAAGATTGGAAGTACAAGCCCATTAATGTGATTGAATCTAAAATAGCCACTCATTTGTGCCATAAATACTATGTTGAAACAGAGAATAAAACCAGGCAGATCAAAGCACTGAGTTCAGAAACAGAAAAGTTGATCCTAGCCCAGATAGCCCTTCCAAAAGCATTCTTGCAAACACCTGAAGACTGGTGTCTAATTTGGGGAAGCTGTGCCGTAGACTAGGCAAACAAAATGTGCCACACTATTCATCCCAGCTCTCAAGTATGGCCTGTCTCATTGGGGCAAATAAACCAGTGGGGGTAGCACAATAATTTACAAAGGGATAACCCTAGCAGTGCTCATTGTTGGCTCCAGACTCCACAAACTCTTATGGCATCAGGTACATGGGCAAGGAAATCTCCAGGTCTCACTGCATTCCTCCTTTGGTTAATGAATTGGTTCTCCTCTTCGGGGAGATATCAGTGTTCATCATGAAGAGTGGTTGGTAACATGACCACTAACCAAGCTGGCTGAGTCCTAAAGAGCATGGCTTCCAGATTGGCTCTCTGTAGTGAATGAATCTCAAGAGATCTTGTACATTTGCCACAGTTAGATTGACAAGGATGAGGTATCTGTTCATGATGGCATTGATAGTAACCACCACACCATCCTTGTGGAGACAGTGCCCTGCCTTTACAGCAGTGACACCCTTATTTGTTTTATGTGGCATTACTAAATTGGGTAGACTTGGAATAGAACAGACCTGTTAGCTAAAAATCAGGAGTTCATAAGGTGCCCCTGTATCCTTCATAACGGCAGAAATGTCCATGAGCACAATCTGTACCTCTGGTCTGACACAGCCTTCACTATTCCATTGTTATCAATTCTGGTTCGATGAGTAGAGAAGGGCATGCTGGGTGCTTAAAAATGAGACATTGACCTGGAGAAGCTGCAGTGCTGGACTACGTGTGCTAAATATCAAAAACAGTATGCAATGGATAGATCTAAGCCAGAGAATATAAGTATTGCATTCTGCCCAATTGTTCATGAATGTTGGTGGGCAGTTAAACAGCTAATGGGAGCAGGAGGCTCCAAGAGCATTCCCATCGTCAATTACAGTACCCAGCATGTGAATACTAAAGACAAGGGTGAAATATTCACAAACACATTCAACCCAAGTTGTTGAGTGGATGATCCACCTGGGGTCTTCCTGAGATCTCCACCATCACAGAGTAAATTTTTAGCCAATTTGATTCACTCCAAGTAACATCAAGAAATAGCTGAAAGCACTGTATACATCAAAGGTAGATAATATCCCAGCTATAATACCCAGAGCCAAGCATTTCTAGCATATTACAATTCTGACATCTAGCTGACAAATGTGGAAAATTGCATAGGTCATGTTCACAAAAACTAGGACAAATCCAATCCAGCTAATTACTGCCAAATCAATCTCTCGTTAATCATTAGCAAAGTGATGTTGTTAACAGTGCTAACTTCCCAATAATCTGCTTAAAGATGTTTAGTTTCAGTTCTGCCAAGATCAGTTAGCTCCAGATCATCATCATCAATCATGGTCTAAAGACTTTTATTCCAGAGGTGAGGTGAAAATGACTCTGCTCCCCACTGGAGTTCAGGTCTTCAGTACTGTGGCTGGGGTCGTGTAACCATTATTTTGGTCTCGCGTGGAATGAATTGAATAGGCTAAAGACCAACTTCTGTGATGACAATGTCAGGTGGATGTTAAGGTTGATCATCTACTCAGCACTTGTGGTTGAACAAGCTTGTGAATGCTTTAACCGTGTTTCTAGCATTCACATGCTGAGCCCACTTATTGTGGAGGATATTGTGTTCTTTGGAGCCCAGTTTTCCCACTAACTATTTAGTGGTCCATTTGGTTTGATCCTCTGACTGAGACCATTTAGCTTTGTATATTATGCTGATATCACAGCAGCATTTTACAGAGTAGTATTGAGGAACCCTGGTAAAATTCAAGTCAAACAGCATCAGGCGGCAATCATTCTGATTGTCGGAGTCATGCATTGCCTAAAGGAAGGTGGATGTGGTTGGGCAATATACTTTGGTGTTGCTCACAGTGCCCAGATGCTGAAAACTAATCAAAAAAATTGATGCCTTGAGACCTTTAACACACGATGATTGTCAGTTAAATGTTATGGACTATTTGTGTAGTGAATTAAACGGGGCACAACAGCGCTAAGCTATCTCTGCATTGTAGCTTTAAATATGTATATTATGTTCTGTTATTTTTTTCTAATTACTGTTTGGAGCAATGAATGTCAAAAATATACTCGTTTAACTCAGCGCAGTAATTTAATCGGTTTATCAGCAACTTTGCTGTAAGATGGACCTTTGCTTTAGTTTTAAATTGCATTTATATTGGATATTTGTGTGACAGATTTGCTTGAATGATTATGCAATGTAGAGAGATTTATTCAATGTGGTTTCAGTGGGTTGTAGCTGTTAGGTTCCTTTGATGGTTTTAAAGGGCTTGACGGGGTAGAATCAGAGTTCTCTGGCTGGAATGCCTAGAGCCGGGTATTATAGCAGCAAAATAAGTTGCTGGTTATTCTGGACAGAGAGGAGCAGGAGTGTCATTACCCATAGCAATGATATTTTGGAATTTTCCGAACGAGGTGTTTGGAGTCCTGGTCATGAGTTATATTAAAGACATTTTGGGATATTGTTGGAAATGTGGGATATGGGGTTAGTGCACAAAATTCTTATTGACGTATAAAGTCAGCTGTGGTCTTTTTGAATTACAGAGCAGGCCCAAGGGGTAAGTTGCCTACTAGTTTAATATCAATTGTTCTGAAATACAAAATCTTGAATTATCTTGAAACACTGAAATATCATGTTCTTGTATAGCGCATTCTTTTGATCTTTTAAATTAAACATTCTAAAAAGATAGAAACTGAGTCAGTCTCAATAATGAAGCCCAATTCTGTGGCCTAGATATGTATACCATTGCATTTTATTGTGATTATTCTATGCAAGATAAAATGATGACTTTATCATTTTAAATCTAAATGTTTTTGTTCTAGAAAGTGGTTTGCCTTATGACCAGTTGTATATCTGTAATATTTTGGGAGATTTTAAAGTTGCAGTAGTGAAAACTGCATTCAAAATGTTTTGAATGTTCTCAACTTGAAAATATCAAGGTTGAGGCTGTCCCATCAGTGATCAAAATTTAAGTTCAGAGTGGAACTTCAAAGTTTATTGGAGCATATGTGCTTGATGGCATTAAAGGTCACTTCTCAGTTGATCTGTACTTCAATTCCATTTACCTGCCTTTGGTTTGTATTTCTTCATAACTTTTGCCTTTAAAAAAAATCTATCAAGCTCACAAACTTGGAAATGCGAGACTGCAGGTGGAAAATAGAGGCATCAGATAAACACCATAAAACAAAAGAAGTGATACAATAAAATTCCTTCCCCAAAAGGCTGGACCTTAATATTGTATAATTAACACTGTTCCTGAGAAAGATAAATTCTAGTCTTTTCACTGTCGAACTAGGCAAAATAATACAAACTGTCATTCTCCACTTAAAAACCCCGAGGCAATACTTGTAATTTGTGGTCAGTTTTGCATTCGTTCTGTTTCACCTTCACAATTAAGGTTATCTGGCCTGATGAGAATTTTGAGTGCTTGTTACTTGATTAGCTGGACTATTTTCTTATGTAACATAAGGCAAAGTAGTAGATTGACTTGTGATGTTGTGTTGGATGCAGTGCTTTCTTTTGAACAATCTCTGCTTGTATCCCTGATTATTCAAATATTCAATGTATTTTGTTTGAAACCAAATTTCCAGGTTTTTATAGATGACTCATAAAATAAATGAGTTGATGAACTTGTAAGAGTACATTTATAAAAGAATGTTAGAACAAAATTTGAAGAACTTATCACTTTGGCCTTTTCAGTAGATGAGATGGCCGTGAATGATTTAACATGTACTTTTATATTTGGGTTCCAAATAATATGACTTTATCCCTTTAATAATTCTGTGCTATGTAGAAAACTGAGAGACAAATTTGCAGCCTTAAATGAAAACAATGTTCGCAATTTTTAGTAGGTTAGGCAGCATATGTGTTGAGATTAGCAACTGGCAGCCATATTTTCTCTGCATTTCTTTTAGGAGTCTTCCTGTTGGCAGCAGGAGTTGAACATAAATGCATGAAAATAGTTTCTCTAGTCATTAAGCAGCATTTAAACCTGGTTTAGATTTGTGGAATGATTCTGTTATGTCAATCCAAAATATATATTTCTGAGCTTTAGACTGCACTATAGCTAAAATGTGTCAACGTCACAATTGATGGCTTTTAAACTTAGAAATCCTGGGAATTTTCTGCTGGTCTGATTGTCTATTTATTGGGAAAATCTCATCTACTGTCAGAGGGTTGCAAGAAATGGCCATGTGTTTAAAATTCTTATTCACCTAAGCAGTAATTATAAGCAATGTTAAAATACACTTTCTAATTTGGATTGTTGCCCCGAAAGCCTAAGAATATAAGAGTTACTTAATTTCTGTTTTGTTTCTTTCCAATGTAGGGCACAAAGGATTCCATTGTTCTTTTACAATTTTTGAACTATTGAAATGCAGGAAACAAGGCGGTCTATTTTTGAAAAGATCTTTAAAACATAATGTATCTTAAAAACAAGGATCTTTTTAATGTTCATTTCAATGAGGTATAATAATTGCTCAAGACTCAGGCTACTCATCAGTTTTTCAAAGTAGTTGCATGGGGTTTTGGCCCATACATCTGGGAGATTAGATGTGTGCCTCAGTTCAGTGTCTCATCTGAAGGACTACGTTCCTAACAAAATATCCTTCCTGTTCTCAAATGGAGTTTCATTCTAGATTTGTCTTGAAGTTTCGGAGTAGGACCCAATCATCAGAACCAAACAGTATTTTACCAATAGTGCTAGAGTGGATGTGAGCCGGAACATTAGCTAAACCCCACATGATACCTATTCTGGGTAGACATCAAGATGTTAAGTAGTTGAGGGCATGATACGTTGGTGCCAGAAGCATGGTGACACTTGTGACTGCCCCCAGAACACGCTACCCAAAGGATGTATTTCACTGTATGTTTCGATGTACATGTGACTAATAAAGATCTTATCTCATTTAGAATGTTGCATTATAGTACTCCATTTATATTGTATTTCATTGCAACTGATGTAGGTATTGGATCATCATTTAAGCTTGTACAGTTTTAGATTCTGATCCTCTTACCACTAGCCAAAATTCAAATTTGCTATTGATGCACATAACATTGACCCAGTGCCATAAATTGTTGAGGGTATGATGGCTTTAACAGAAGGAAACACTTAGATTTAGATGGTATGGATATTGTTTCCAACTGGGTTTTAGATCCTCATAACTTTGAAGTCATCAGTTTGATCATATCAAACAATCATTTAATGTTTTTAAAAAGAATGCACAGGATAGCTTTTAAAATTCACAGAGACATAGAAACCTTGCCCATTTTTGAAAATTGATTAAGTATTAGTATTTTAGTGAATTGGTGTTGTGCAGTCATGATCTTCAGTCCCAACTTGTTAATGCCCCTGTTTGCAAGACCACAAATTTGCTGCAATTAATTGCTTTTTCCCTGTCATACCACAGTATAAATCTTATTAGAAAATAGAAATCAATGCTGAACATGCATTTAGCATCCTCTCCACAATGTAGTGGGCAGGAATAGGGTAAACTCAGAATATTACTGGATAGAGGAATGAATGGTCCATTTTTATAGGGGAGAAACGTGTACCTGACTTCCATTATGGCATCATGCCCAAACTGGGGTGAAGTACCGTTTGCATCAAGACAGATGGCGATACAGGAGACTGCAGATGCTGGAATCTGGAGCTAAAAAATTCAAGATGATGGGGGAACTCATCAGGCAGCATCTGTGGATGGAAATGGACTGTTGACATTTCAGGTCAAGACCCTTAATCTGATGCTGCCTGACCTGCTGAGTTCCTCCAGCTCATTTTTTTGCATCAAGAAAGATGTTTCTTTCCAAATGTTCATTGGCTTAGATATATTTATTACTCAGTATTGTTAATTTCATTATGTCATTTTATATGAATAGTGAACATTGCAAATGTCCCCTTTTGTGAAATGTTTATCTGGTCATGTGAAGAATGTGCCTCGGGGCACTGTCAAACTTTTTTGAAATTGCTTGATTACTTGGTTCCCTTTCCTGGAAGTTGCTTTTGGCTTTAGTAATCAGTTAAGCCAAGTGACCTCTGAGAAGCAGTTGTAAGATGGATGATACTCTTTTGATTTGCAGTTAAGTGTTTATTAAGCAACAGAATAAGTAGTACAGATTTTCTTTCTTTAACATTTTAAAGCAAGTGTATGCAATTGGGAGTTTGGCAACTTAGTGTGTACATTCAGTGATCTTCAATCAGCGGTTAGCAATATTTGTCAATACAATTTTCTTCGTTGTTGAGATAATGAGCATAACAGAAATCTAACTATGTCCATTGCACTAAACTCAGTTTGGACCAGATTGTTTAGGGCAGTCGTTATTTCTCTCCAACGTTGTCAGATCCCTCAAGCCTTCTGACCACGGTCCTTTTGCAGCCAAGTTCACTTCCACAAAAAATAAAACAGTGAATTACACGTATAAATTCAGTTAAAAAGAGTTTGATACTCTCGCCATCATTGTGATCTAGCTTTTTGCTGGGTCTGATTGAACGGTAAATATACTAAGGACTTTGGTAATTTGAAAAAGACACTTATAGCTTTGGGGAGGGAGAAATTGGAACATTTCAGTTAGGAGTGCAAACACTTTGGGTGGGATAGAGTAATACCAAAACATCTGAGACATTGAAGTTTGCATTCTGACCTTATAGTAGTAGGCTGACAGTATCCATCATCCCAGAAATCAAAGATGATGGTTGCAAGAAACAGTATGTGATAGCAAGTTGTATTTGTATGGCACCTTTAATATAACATTATGAATCTCCTTGAAACATTTTGTTATCCGAGCAAATGTTTTCAAAGCTGCAGGGATTCGTTAACACTTCTTCCATTCTAGTGTTCACAGTGTGGCCATCTCTGTGTTGGAGAAACAAAACATGGATTTGGTAACCACATTGGGGAGAACTTGTACTCAGTCTGCAGGAGCAATCCTGTGCTTCTGGTTGCCTGCCACTTCAAATCTCATCCCACTCCCACTCTGACCCATCTCTCTGTGGCCTACTGTACTGTTCAATTGAGACTCAGCACAAACTTGAGGAACTTCCTCTTTCTGGGCACTTTCCAGATTCAACATCATATTCTCAACTTTAATAACTCTGTTTCTGTCTGCATCAGAAATGGCCATTTCTGCCAATAATCCATCTGTGATTTTTTGGCTCAATTTTTCTCTTTCCATTAGGACAGTGTGATCTGCTGGGCATGTCTCACAACCTTGCTATTAGCAATACATAGTACAGACAAAGGAGCATAATAATCATATAGTTGTCTCATTGACCCAATTTATGTGGTCCCACCTGATCAACGATATTCCATTTTGTCTATTCTTACCCCTGCATTCTGTGAAACTTAATGACCTTTTTTTAAATAAATCTTCTTCCCAATGCCGACAAAGGGCCTCAGACTGGAAACATTAACTCTTTTTCCACACATGCTGCTTGACCTGCTGAATGCTTCCAGCATTTTGTTTTTATTTCATATGACCCGTGTCTGCAGTTTTTAATTTTCAGTGTCTATTGCAAGAGTTACTGACGTCTGTTGGGGATGGTCTGAGTACTCGGACAAATATGGACTGATCAGGAAAATTAGCATTTATCTGTGTAAGGCAAATCATGTTTAGTTAAATTTTTTGGAAAAGTATCAGTGCAGACAATGGAGTGTCACTAGCTGTTTGTATTTATTTTTGGAAGGCATTTGTTAACATCTGCTTAAGATGCTGTTAGCAAATGGAGAGAAATGGAATTAGGCAATATATTGGGTAATATAATCCTCTGCTCATTAGCTATTTTCTGTGTACTTGCAGCAGTAGTGCATTGCTCCTCAATATTCCTACAGATTTCCAAAGGCCTGTTGCAATTCAGCATTCCAGTTTTCCAACTGCATGGATCACCAGCAGTGAAGGCCATCCATAAGCACAAATATTGAGAGATTCTAAGCTCCAGATGAGTTCAGTGATGCAGTGAGAGATTGAATTGGAGTACGTGATGGAGAGTTGGCAATCAATATGTGTTCCCATCAGGAAAGCAGCTAAATGCCAGCATTTACTCAGCAACTGCTGGTTGGTGGATTGGACAATCTAGCCCATTGACTTTGCTGGCCATCTGATTGAGAGGTAATGGATGCTCGGCAGCTCTGTCACAGTATAGAGACTTGATGAAGGAATATGATGCTACAAATCTTGGTTTGCTGACAGCTTCAGCTTGAATAGCAAAATGATATGTGTGAGAGCAAAAAGACAAAGGGGCGTCGATTTTTAAGTTAAAGGTGAAAACTTGGGTGAAATTCATTGTGGTGAAATGTGAGATTTTGAACAGATATAAGAAAAGTAAATCAGAATATCTTCAAAACAATGAATAGCTAACAATTGTCAGCGAGTGAAGAGATTTGAAGGTCCTAGTACAGGAATGGTGTGAGCTATTGACCTCTATTTTGTGGTCAGCAACTGGCCTCCTGCTTTTAGTGTAGATTTCTGAATAAGTTTCCTTCTAGTTTTTTTGCATTTACCTTTTGAGAAGTTCCTGAACGAAGCCACTTCTGACCTTGGTGGCGAGACTCTATACCATAGCAGAACCTTCTGTTTAGAAGGTGGTTGAGCAAGCACACTCTTCAAACTGCTGAGAAAAGGAAAAGCCAGCTAATCCATATCTTATGGCTTGGCCAGCTGTCAAAGTTTTCAAGCATAGTACGGCTTGTTCAAGCTATTTTTCCAATCTAGTTACTTTGGAGTTGTTCCAGCTTCTTCATAAAGT
>JAUZTB010000107.1:62264195-62276289 GCA_034780895.1 Rhynchobatus australiae | reverse complement strand
TTATACGATGAGATAGACTCTTGACCTCACAATCTACCTTGTTTGACCTTGCATCTTATTGTCTACCTGCAATGCACTTCCCTGTAGCTGTAGCACTTTAATCTGTATTCTATTATTGTTTTTACCCTGTACAACTTCAGTGCACTCTGTACTTCCTCAATGCACTGTGTAATGAATCTGTCTGTATGAACGGTATGCAAGACAAGTTTTTCACTGTACCTCAGTACGTGACATTAATAAACCAATACCAATACCAGATAGGCACATGAATATGCAGGGAATGGATCATGTGCAGGCAGAAAGGATTAATTTAGTTTATCATCATGCTTGGCACGAACAATGTGGGCCAAAGGGTCTGTTCCTGTGCCGTACTGTTCTTTGTAGTATGTTCTATTTCACCAAGTCTAACCTTGGATCATCTTCCTCAAATTCACTGTCATTCTGTTTTACACAATGAAAATATTTGGGTTCATTAACCGTTTTATGATCAAGTTTTCGATTTTCAAAAGCAATTGCAGTATCAATCCCAGTGGAGGGTGGCATGCAATCGTATTAAACTCATCATTTCACCATCACTGGGAGGATTGCAACTCAGGAAAAATACAGAGTACAGGATTACATGTGTATTTCCTAATAGAATTTCAAAGCAAGATTTTATGCCTTAGAAATTGCCTATGTTTGAATTTCCTCATTTGGTATGAAAAGACTGCCATTTCTCTCATTGGTTAGTCCATATAATGTTGCCAAAAAGCCATGAATTCTTCTGTCCATTCAGAGCCTCAAACCCTCTTCCCCCACCATTCCTAATGTCCTGCTAACTATGCATGAATTTGGAGGAAGCATTGCCTTTTGATGTTGGAGTGATCAACCAACATGTTATTTTACCTTCTTTACATCACTGGGGCTTGTTTCCATCCAAATCAGTGAACTTTAAACCAATCTTTGTGGGTATTTTCCGCAAATATTGGCATACTTCTGGAGACAGTGTGTCCTAACCTCTGTCTACTAGTATCTACCACTTAAGAAAAAGCTTCAATGTAGAATTGTATATTTTTTTACTGTGGTAAAGCAAATAAAATAACATGCAAGCTAAAATGGGAAATATAAATTGCAAAATTCTGAGCTATGTCTTGCTATATGTGAGTCCCATGTATAACAGAATTCTATTAATCTCCTGGGCACTATTTTTTATGAATGGCATCAATGGTAGAAGTGTATTTTATGTAATGATGAGAGCCTGGCTGTAATATTACCTTCTTACATAAGACTGCTTGATGATCGAAGAGGAAAAATACCATTTCCTTGCTCTTGCCTTGTGGTTTCATGATCACAATTAAGTCACCACTTTGAATAAGCTCAGTACTACGATCCAAAAGGTCTTCACCCTAACCAAAAAAAGTGATTGTTCACCTTAAACTTTGGCAAATGACACATCAGTTTTACATTTAGAAGCAGAGAGAGAAGCAGCTGCAAGTTTTAACCAAATGTAAATTACGTAGCTGAAGATATATAGAAAAAGGTTTTGAATTATCTACATGTCTAAGGAGCTACATTTTGGAAGGTGACAGGGTCTGAACTCAAGTACATGTGACCAACAGGGTTGGTTGCTGGCACAGAACTTTGATGTAAAGGTAAGGCAATGTGTTTCAACAGGGCAGCACACAACTGGCATAGTGAGTAGAGCTGCTTCTGCACAGTTTCGGCAGCCTGGGTTCAAACCTGACCTCCAGTGCTGTGTAGAATTTGCATATCCTCTCAGTGATCACATTGGTTTCCCCCGGGTGCTCTGGTTTCCTCCCACATCCCAAAGACGACTGGGTTGGCAGGTTAATTAGCGACTGTAAATTCCACTCATATGTAGGTGAATGGTAAGTGAGGAGACTATGTTACAGGGAAAATTAGTGGGGAAACGGATTGGTCTGGGAGCCAGCTTAGACACAGTGGGACAACATGTCATAAGAAGATATGGATTTGATGGGAACAACTTCAAGCTTCCTTATATGTTGTAAGGAAATATGGAAAAATAATGTAAAACCTTATTATCTGATCTGCACTTGTTTCTCGAGATGCAGTCCTGATATGTAACAACTTGCTTTATATAGGACATTTAGACTAAAGCACGTCTGCATGATCTGCATAACTGGAAGTCAACAGAGAAGTGGATACTGAACAGAAAAGCCTAGAGAATACCTTCCAATTTAAAATTTTACTTTGCCACCTTGGAATTTTTTCAAGGTTTTCGACTCGTCTTTTGCGCTCATTAATCACATTGGCGATATTCTTCATGGCAATCACAGCAGCTTCCACATTTTTGGCATCCCTCCATGAATGAAAAAATGCCAGTTAGCACACCATATAAATACTGAATATAAATATAGTATTAAAACATAAAAATTAAAACAGAAATATAATGGGACTGATCCTGCTTCTCAGGTACTTAAGACTCCGAGGTGACAGACAGGAAGCACGCTCCTGTTAAGAGCTGGAAGGATGCCATACTCTAAATTGGGAAAAGCAAGCTATAGAATCCAGATCTGCATCTGCAATGGCCATTAGGTTCTCAGGACATTGCACATTAGGAGCCTCATACTAGTTTGAGAGACCATGAGTTGCTATGGGCATGTCCATTCAGATAAATCAATCCTGCCTGTTTCCTTAAACATTAACTTTGTAAAAATATCTGCCTTAATACGGAGTGCACCTCCTGACCCCACATGTCCAAATTTCAAGTCAAAATCTTTTCACAGATCTGCTGACTGTTTCCAGCACTCTCTGTTTTTGTTCCTTGATTACTAACATATTCACAGTTCACTACACCTGCAAGTTTTGTGGCATCTGCCAATTGGGAAACTGTGCCCTGTACATTGCAAGTCCAAGTGAGTAATAAATATTAAGAGATGCAGTGGTTGTACAATTGACCCTGGGGGTAACTCCGCTGCACAATTCCCCCCAGTATGAATAAACCTTTCACTACTACTCTCTGTTCTCTGTTAGCTGGACAATTTCCTGAGTATGCTGCCTCAACACCTTTTATTCTTGAGTATTAAATCTTGAGAGCTTCTATTATGTGGCACCTTTTGGAAGTCCATGGTTGTTACATCAACTGTATTTCTCCGTTACTTCAAAAAGGTAGGCAGTGTTTGCATTAAACAAATCCATGCTAGTTCAAATGACCGTTAATACTGTCCCCCAATATTGTTAAGAAAGCCTGCCTCTATCAAGATGTGACATTGTAAGTTGGTTGTCGTATTGTGACAGATTTAAACATTTTAACTGAGTCACTGGAATCTAGAATAGTATAGTTTTAATAATAAATGCTTTCAGCTTACTATCTATGGCAAATGGATAGCATTTTCCTTTGTATTGGGATTCTGTCTTTGGGACTTTTAGTGTACTGAGCAAAACTGCTCAGTGCACTGAAAGTCTTAACAAGTTTCTCGAACTTTCCCCGCCATCAAGGTTAAACTAACTACTCTGTGGTTACTGCATTTATCCCTGCACCTATTTTTTGAATATGGTTGTAAGAACACAAGACAATAGGAACAGGATTAGGCTACTAAGCCCCTCAAGCCTGAGTCACCATTCAATATGATCATGGCTGATCTATGCTGGTCTCAACTCCTCTTCTGTGCCTGTTCGCAATAACTTCAATTCTTTGATCTTTCAAATATTTATCTACCTCCACCTTACATATATCTAATGATCTGGCCTCCATCACCCTTGGGGGCAGAGAATTCCAGAGATTCACCACCCTTTGAAAGAAGCTGTTTCTACACACCTTAATTTTAAACGACTGATCCCTTATTTTGTAGCTATGTTCCCTTGTTTGTGACTTTCCCAGTAGTGGTAATAATTGCAATGTCATCAGGTGTCACCTTTTAAACTATAAACAGTACATTTTCCATTCATTTAAGTACTTTAACACTGAATGTTAAAGTTGAGAATTGCTTCATCTCTGGTCCACGAGTCTCATTTTAATCTATTTGGTCTGAAGCTACACTGACAACTGCATAGTTAAAAGTAGGTCATAATTAGCAATGGCTTCCCATTTTTTTGTGGTTTACAACCTTTCATTTAGTAGACAACAATGATATTGTTTGGGTATGACAATCCCTTTTATTTGTTTATGGACATAATGTTATACTTCTTTCCATTTAGATGGAGAACGATGGAACTGAGGGAAACTGTACATCAGTGCCATGTGGATTAGTATGTTCCATCATGGAGGCAGGCAGAAACAGTGCTCATCATATAATTTATCCATACAGATATAGCATGAAAGCTTGCCTCTATCAAGATTGTAAGTTGGTTGCCATATTGTGACAGATTTAAACATTTTAACTGAGTCACTGGAATCTAGAATAGTATAGTTTTAATAATAACTGCTTTCAGCTTAGTATCTATGACAAATGGATAGCATTTTCCTTTGTATTGGGACTTAAGAATGGGGATTCTGTTTTTGGGATTTAGTAAAACAAACTGCTCAGTGCACTAAAAGTCTTAACAAGATTTCTAGCCCCATTACAACACCAAAACCACAGTTATCAAAATTACTAAGTAATTGTGATAAAATCTATCATTTCCTGTCATTGTTAACCTCCTCTGGTCTTTCATGTGTTTGAGCATACTGTTGACCCCAGTGTCTCTCCTCCATTTTGTAGCTGTGTGACACCATAATCACAGTGCTCCGTTCTTACCTATCCACGTCTAGCCAGAAAATTGTTTGCCATTGCTTCTCTTTCCAAGCCTACACCACTGTGTTATAAAACATAGAACACAGAACAGGACAGCACAGGAACAGGCCCTTCGGCCTATGATGTTATGCCGAACCAATTAAACTAGTAATTAAATGCCTAACTAAACTAATCCCTTCTGCCTCCACAATGTCCATATCCTTCCATTCTCTGCACATTCACGTGCATATGTAAGACCCTCTTAAATGCCCCTATCATATTTGTCTCCACCACCACCCCTGGCAGCGCACACCAGGTACCCACCACTCTGTGCAAAAAAAAGCGCCCTGCACATCTCCTTTGAACTTACCCCCTCTCACCTTAAATGCATGCCCTCTAGTATTAGACATTTCAACCCTGGGAGAAAAATACTGGCTGTCTATCTATGCCTCTCATAATCTTATAAAGTTCAATCAGGTCTCCTCTCAGCCTCTCCCACTCCAGACAAAACAACCCAAGTTTATCCAACCTCTCCTTATAACACACACCCTCTAATCCAGGCAGCATCCTGGTAAACGTCTTCCGCACGGTCTCCACAGCCTCCACATCCTTCCTATAATGGGGCAACCAGAACTGAATGAATACTCCAGATGTAGCCTAATCAGGGTTTTATAAAGCTGCAACATAACTTCCCAACTCTTGAACTCTGTGCCTTGTCTATTAAATGCAAGTATGCCATATGCTGCCTTTACCACCCTATCAACCAGTGCAGCCACTTTCAGGGAGTTATGGACTTGGATCCCTCTGTGCATCAACACTGTTAAAGTTCTTGCTATTAACAGCGTACTTTCCCTTTACATTTGATCTCCCAAAGTACAGCACCTCACAATTGGCCAGATTAAACCCCATCTGCCATTTCTCCGTCCATATCTGCAACTGATCTATATCCCACTGTATCCTTTGGTAATCTTTTACACTACCCACAACACCACCAATCTTTGTATCATCTGCAAACTTACTAACCCTCCCATCTACATTTTTATCCAGGCCATTTATATACATCACAAACAGCAGAGGTCCCAGTACGGATCCCTGTACTAGTTACAGACCTCCAGCCAGAGTAAGTCCCATCAACCACTTCCCCTTGTCTTCTCTGGGTAAGCCAATTCTGAATCCAAACAGCCAAGTTACCATGGATCCCATGCATCTTAATCTTCTGAATGAGCCTCCCATGAGGGACCTTGTCAAATACCTTACCAAATTCCACGTAGACAACATCCACAGCTCTACCTTCATCAGTCACTTTCGTCACCTCCTTGAAAAACTCAATCGTCAATAAGACATGACTAGATCCACACAAAGCCATGCTGACTGTCCCCAATTAGGTCATTGTTTCTCAAATGCTCATAAATCCAATCCCTAAGAATCATCTCCAATAGCTTCCCTACCACTGACATGAGACACACTGGTCTATAGTTTCTAGGATTATCCCTATTTCCTTTCTTGAATAACGGAACAATATTAGCTACTTGCCAGTCCTCCGGGACCTCACCTGTGGCTAGAGAGGATATGGAGATCCTGGTCAAGGCCCCAGCAATCTCATCTCTTGCATCTCTCATTAACCTGGTGTATATCCCATTAGGCCCTGAGGACATTCACCTTAATGTTCTTTAAGAGACCCAACACTACCTACTTCTTTATCTCAAAATGCTCTAGCCTTTTATCATGTTCCACACTGATCTCCATATCCTCCATGTCCTTAGTAAATATTGACGCAAAGTACTCATTTGGGACCTATCTCATATCCTTCACCTCCAAGCATATGTTCCCTCCTTTATCCTTGTCATTCTACCCTCTCTCTAGTTATCCTCTTGCTCTTGATGTATGTATAGAATGCCTTAGGATTCTCTTTAATCCTGGTTGCCAAAGACTTTCATGGCCCCTCCTGGCTCTCCTAATTCCCTTCTTAAGTTCTTTACTAGCTTCTTTATAATCCTTGAGGGTTCTGTTTGATTTTAGCTTCCTAAACCTTACATATGCTTCCTTTTTCTTCTTGACTAAATTCACCACCTCTCTTGACATCCAAGTTTCCATTCCCTTGCCATCCTTGTCCTTCCTTCTTACTGGAACATACCCATCCTGTACTCTGTGCAGTTGGTCTTTAAATACCTTCCACAAATCAGATGTGGTCTTGCCCAAAAACCTCTGTTCCCAGTTAACTCTCCCTAGTTTCTGCCTAATACTCCAGTAATTTGCCCTGCTCCAATTTAATACTCTCCCGCAAGGTCCATACTTATCCTTATCTATAGCTCTCTTAAAACTTAAAGAGTTGTGGTCACTGTTCCCTAACTGTTCTCCCACTGAAAGGTCAGTCACCTGGCCAGGCTCATTTCCCAACACCAGGTCCAGTACAGCTCCTCCTCTCATTGGACTATCTACTTACTGATTTAAGAAACCCTCCTGGATGCATGGAACAAATTCTGCTCTTCTAAATCTTTTGCCCTAAGGAAGTCCCAATCTATATTAGGGAAGTTTAAATCCCCCATGACAACAACCCTGTTGTTTTTACACCTTTCCTTAATCTACCTAATCCACCAAGGGTCAATCTTCAATCCTCTTCCTTTTTTTAATTACATGATTAACATCATCTTGAAAAAAAGTGTGAATTTTCACATGTATGCTGACAGCACCCAGCTCCACCTTCCCACAACTGCCACAGGACCTCACCACCACTGCCGTATGACCTCACCACCAGCTCCCCATGAGCTCAGCACCACTGCTGTGTGATCTCATCACCAGCTCCCCCTGACCTCCCCACCAGCTCCTCTAACCTCACCACACCATCCCGTAACCTCATCACCACTTTCACCTGATCTCACCACATTATTAAACAACTTGTGTTACATTTCACTCTGGATGAACAAATATTTCCTCTCATTAAGTATTGGGAGAACCAAAGTTACTGTCTTCATCCCCCTCCCCAGCATCTCTCAGAAACCAAACCATACGATGCACAACCTTTGTGTCACACCTGATCCTGAAATGATGCACGGAACACATCTTGACATCATCAGTAAGATTCTCTATTGTCAACTCCATAATTCTGGCTGACTCTGCTCCTTTCTCACTTCATCTGCCCCTGAAAATTTTCCCTGTGTCTTATTGACTCTCAACACAACTCTCCCAATGCATTATTATGTGAGCTCCCTCATTCTATTCTCTGCCATTCAAAACCCTTCTACCTTATCCTAACTTGCACCCTTTTCACCCATCGCCCTGTAGGTAGTACTCAAAGACCTACATTGGTTCCAAGTTAAGCAACACTTTGATAAAAAAATTCTTGTTCTTTTTAAGTTCTTGGGACAGTTTCTGTCACCTCGATGGTGACTTAGAAATCAAACTTGTTGTTGTTGCTGAATCTCTTTGACCAAACATATTTTCAGCAGCCCTAATATCTCCTAGTATGACCATACACATATGTTTGGTGGTACTCTTGTCAAACTGGTCCAGGATGTTTTGCTCAACTAAAACACCATATAAATGCAAATTATAGTTTAAGCACTTAAATACCATACCCCTGATTTGAGCCCAAAATATGACTTGAGTGACAGATGAGACAACAGCCATAAATAGTTTAAGACAATTAATATAGGCCAGTGAACATTTAATGGGTGAAAACAATTGGTGCAAGTAAAGACACAAGTAACAGGGTTTGAATGGTCACCTGAGGTCATTTAAAATAGCATAAGTTTTCCCAGTCATGCAATCAAATGTTATGTTTGCCTTTGATACTGATCTCCAGCTGCTGATTTTAGCTGGCCTATAATGATAGGATGTGCCCGCATTGCTTTATTGCAAGCATTCACAAAAGCACTCTAATGAGTATTTGGTTGAGTAACTGGTTCAATGAGATTTTCTCTCACTTCAAGGGTAAAACCACATGGCAAGGCAATGTGTTTCTTATTCAGTTACCTCGACAGCAGTTAGAGTCATTGATCTAAAGAACTCTTATTAAACAGTTAATCAGTATCCCAAGCTGGTAGTCTATCTATTGAGCTAAGTACTTCAAGCTTAATAGGAATGAGCTGAGGTGTAGCTCTCCCATATCCCTCTCTCTGCAACCTCTTGACAGGAAGGCTGCAATCAAGAAATTGCTGATCAGAAAAATATGGAAAATCTTAGGCTTTTTAGAAGCATTATCTGGTGTTATCAAAGACACCTTCTATCCCATTGTTATCAGACCCTTGAACGGACCTCTCATATGCTAATACACGTACTCTTGATCTCCCAATTTACCTCATCGTGGCCCTTGCATTTTATTTGTCTATGTGCTCTGCACTTTCTCTGTAACTACAGCATTATATTCTGCTTTCTGTTTTCCTCTTCACTACCTTGATGTACTTATGTATGAATGATCTGTCTGGATGGCACACAAACAAAAGCTTTTCACTGTATCTTGGTACAGTGAAAATAATAAACAATAACCAATTCCAATTGTAGTGCTGTGTGGTATTATAATAAAACTTTCAATGGTGCCAGAGAAAGTGATCCAAAAATCTAATTGTTAGATTTAATTGTGACCCATTCTATGGGATTTTTGCCCCTGCAGTAATAAGACTTTCTGGTACTTACCTGTGGCAGGGGATGGTGGCCTTTTGAAGTTCCGACAGCTGTAATGGATATTTACAGATCTTCTGCACTGGCATTATCAGAAAGGCGTTCAATGGGAGGTTGCTCATGTGCTGGTGCAGTCGGCAGGCCTCAAAAAATAAGGCATAGTCTTGCATGTTGTTGAGTTTCGAGAGTTCGGCTGAAGCATTGGGGTGGTTGTTGCAGTATTCAGAGTAGATCAGGAAATTTTGTTGCTGAAAGGCAAGAAGTGGTCAATGAACAGAGATAAGGCACAATTATAGGGGAACTCCACTCCATTTGCATTCGTCACTGGTGTTGAAATAAATGAACGTGAAAGCAAAGCACAATGTTATATACACCACAAAGCTGCCTCCACGTTGTGATATTGTTATGACTAATAAACATATTCAGATCCTTAATGACTAGTGGAATATGATCTTTCTCGTCAAAATTTAATACTGAAGCAGTTTGAAACACATATCAGATTTTATTGGAAAACCTCAACAGTCCAGGCAGTATCTGTGGAAGGAGAAACAATTAGTTTTGAACCTTCAATCCTTCATTTGAAGTTCTGATGAAAGGTCACAGATCAGAAATGTTGACTTTTTCCAACATTTGCTGTCTTTATTTCAGATTTCCAGCATCTGAAGTTTTATTTGCTTTTGTTTTTGTTTCTTGATTAGATTATATTGGTTGAATTAAAGGCAATGGAATTGAATTTAAAAGCAATGGTGGCCAATGGTTGGCACATTTAGTGGTGGTGGGCAAAAATCCCACTTGAACAGGAATGGCCTTGGCAATTCTAATAATTTCAAATTAACCCAATTTGCATGGAAGAGTTAGACCCCTGTCTATTTTCAGCTGCAGTTTCAACCAGCTAAATTAAGCATAGCTCAAAAATTGGGTTGGGCAGTCTGTTTCACGTGTAACTTTCATCTTACCAACCTGCTTTGGGTGAGATGAAAATTGGCACTGAATAAAATGGGAGAATTGATGATTAAGTTTAAAGCTGATCATTGTCTTTAATTGCAAAAGCAATCTTTCAATGACTTATCAGTAATCACATCAAGCCCTTTCTCATTTGCATCCCACACCATGTTTCCTGCTCTTGTCACCTCTTGTTTATCTACATGACAACATTCAATGGACAGCTCTTGAATGATGAGAGCTCCTGATAACAGTTTTAAAGAAAATCCTAGGTTACAAGTATCTCAGGCTGAAGTTTAAGCCTGTTCTTTGTGTAATCATTCAAGGTCAAACCACTCTTTTATATTGGCATCTTATGTAGAATTATTTTCATAACATTGTCATCCAAAGACATCCATTAGAATCCAGCCAACCATCTGGATATAAAGCATTTTTTTCCTTTCTATCTCCATCCCAACAGCTCAGTAATTGACTTCTTTCTGTCTTCACCAAAGACTCAGAAGGGAAATGTTGGCTGCGTCAAATGACTTGCAGCTAAATGTGATGAAGCTGAGGCAGGGCATTATTTCTAGCAGTGACACTTAACAGTTCGTGCACTGGTTCTTAAAATTCATGAACATCTTTTACTCAATTCACCTATAAATTTCCAATCTGGAGAATATTCTGAGGAGCCCTGATGAAAGGTCTCAGCCTGAAACATTGATTGTTTATTTCCCTTCATAGATGCTGCCTGACCTGGTGAGTTCCTCCAGCTTTTTGTTTGTATTGCTGGAGGATATTCTGGCTGCTTTCTCAAGCTTGCTACTGCTGCAATAGGATATTGGGGCAAAGACTCTTCCCCGTATTTCTTTCTACAAAGTTTGTTTTAAAAGAGATGGATGTCAGGTGTAATTTTTATCTTTGTTATGTTGGTGTTAAACAGGTGAAGTGCATCACATCAAAACATTTGCCAGATGCTACAATGGGTCACAGACCGAGTTTTGGTTTATCATTTGGGCAGTAATGGTAAAAAATTAACCCTGGCCCCATGCTGAAGGAATAAAAAATGATTTATTTAATGATGGGAATTCATTAATAATATCTGCATTGGCTGAAGGAAAATTAAAGATTTTTTTTGCATTTGATGTTAATTTTATTCAGCTTTTATGTGTATTTATTTGACAATTTGCACATAGCACTGCAGGCAGAGCATTTAGTTCAGTGATAGCATTCTTGTTTCATAGCAGATGCTGAGCATTGGATTGTTTTTCAGATTTTATTATTCTTATGTGTGGTAATATGCAGAAGTTTGAGAGGGTTACACGGCTGTGACATTAACAGGGCAGGTCATAGCTGATGAATATTGGGTCCAACAGTCCACCTCCTTATTCAATAGAATCCAAGATTTATGGAAAGAAATAGAGAAATGATGCAAAAGCAAGCAGGGACAATTAGAATTAAAGTTGTTGCAGGAAGTGTATTAGAGATAGAAAGAAAGATTGAGTTAAGAGAGACTGGTAAAGGGACAAAGAAAAGGTAATGAAAAAAATTAGGAAACCTTTAAATTTGACGAGAAGCTTGCATTTTTCTGAGGCTAAGGTTGTGCAATACAAATTATCCAGCAATCTGTGGTAATTCACAATTCCAAATTGGGCCTTTCCTCTTATAACAAATTGCAAAGTATTTTTATGCAAAAATGGATTCAGGATTTTTGGATTTTTCCAGCAATTTTAGGGTCTATTTCATTCACTCCCTATGAAGAATGTCCAAGTCTGAAATTTGCAAGTTTAGTGCAAAGATTATTTGAAAAAACTGTCTGTGATTCACTTTCCTCCATGCAGAACGATGAAGTGCATTCTGGACTTCTCACAACAGACTGTCCC
>JAUZTB010000107.1:62146573-62163955 GCA_034780895.1 Rhynchobatus australiae | reverse complement strand
ACCCCAGATTTATATTCTTGGGTTTTCCATTACTAGGCAATGAGCAGATTCAATTCATTCTTGTAAACAGAAAAAAGATGGCAACATAAGTCTGAGAAAAAATGATGGTGAGTGGCACAAAGCACAGCAGAATTTGGATTGTAAGGTTACAGAGAGTAGTGTGGGGAGTATTGGAATGGTTAATTCAACAGGTAACTGAGACATGGATGAAGATTACAGAGGCAGATGGGTTGAAGTAAGTTCGAGTTGGACAGTGAGAAGAAGAAGTGGCTCATTGTGTTTTTAGGTTTTACTTACAAACTATTTTTGGCCTTAGAATAAGTACAGCGATACAACACAGAAACAAAGTCTTGACCAAAATGCTACACCACACCACAAGGAGTCAAAATTAGCAAGTCAAGTATAAATATTACTGGTGCAGATTGCATTCAATGCATCCCAGGTTCAATAATTATTGTGTGAGATATTACAAAGTGAGAAAAGTCTTGTCAAGAACATAATGAGTATTCATAGGATATTGGCTTCTTTATCATTACCTCACTAAGTGTATCTATTTAATACCAGTGCATTAAAACCTCACAAGAGAACATTGCCTTGCTTGGCTATCCATTAGCATGGCCTAACTGAACCAGATGATCTACTTCTGCATTGTAGATTTTGTGCCCAGAAGTTTATAACCAACCACCACAGGCTGAGTAATAAAACACTTCCCTCTGTTAATGAGGCACATGAATGATGACAAGGCCAACATTTGTTTCCTGCCAAACAGCAAAAGACCAATGCTGAGCTGCCTAATGTCCCATATGATGCACCCATTTAATAATCAATTATATCTTTTGGGCTGTACACTGCTGGAATAACACTTGGCAGTGTAGTTGACAAAGCACGCGTGATGTTTCCTTGCTCTGGAAAATCCTTGCAGCTAATGCCCGAAGGCCACTAATGTCAGAAAAGAAACAAACATCAGATTTGCTGTTTCAGACCAAAGTTTATATAAGAGTTGGATTGCAAGATGGTATAGGAAAAACTTAACAACCTTGCAGAGTGAGAGCCATGCTCGAGGGAAAGATGGGAGTAGCATTAAGTCAATACAGTTGTTCCCAAGTTGAATGTCTCAGAAATGGATCCTTTTTTTTTGTGTTTATTTCTATGTCTGTTCACAAGTAAGGTTTAATGAGCCAATAACTCAGTTAAAACCATTATGAAATGGATAGTGGAAAGTAAGAATTTTTAGAAAAATAAAGTACTGTGAGAAACAAACAGTGTATTTATTTCCTTGTTTACTGCATGGTTTATGAATTTTATCCATTATAATAGTATATTTTTACATGAAAAGATGGGGTAAAACAGCATGGAGTTCTGTGACCTGGGGAGTGGACTGAATATTTGGTGGATAGAATGTGTTGATGTCCAGAATCTAGGAATACAAAAATAAAATAGAAATATCATTCCTCTGCCAGTTTGTACATGCATGATATTCATAAGGCAACACATTTCGAAGGATTTTATCTCTGCTTAACAACACTACATCTTTATTGAGAAGTCCTCATTATTCATTAGAAAATTAGCAGAACAGTTAATCCAAATCTCATAAATTTTGAGATCAGTCAACAAGACAAATGCAGCAATTGAATTGAATTAGAAATGTGAAAAATTAGTCTCATAGCACAGTTATAATTTCACCCTATGGTCTTGGCCTGTGGTGTAGAGCTCCAGGAAATTGTCAATTAATCCTTTTAAACAGAAATCTATGTAAAATTATAGTAAAATACAAATGTAGAAACAGACAACTGAGAACTTTATGACATTTCTAGTGAGCTGAGAATTTACTGGGAATAAACCAGTGTATGGTGTCGATTCTGCTATATTCATTGATTCTTTGCATTGGACGTATATGTAATTTGAGCATTTTTAAGGATTTGGTGCCAGCACATTAAAATTCCCCTTGATTATGTAAGTTGAAAAAACTCCAATGGAATTTCCTTGGATGAGTCTTCATTAACATATAAGAAACCATGTAAATATTAAGTGGAGGAGAAAATCTCCTTGGACCTACTCAGTGCATTGCAATAAATATTTCACATTTAACACTTGAGCTGGAGAACAGAGATATTCCCTCATCATCACCAGGTTAAAATCTTAGAATTTTTTTATCTAATAGGAGTCAATTCACAACAGGACACCCACACCAGTTTTTCAAGTTTTGTTTTGGCTGGTGTTATATACTGATCCATATTCATGAACCAATGCAAATAAAATGTCAGAGAACAAGCCATTAGGCCCGATTGTGTTGGGCCCAACCAATGATTTATGGCTGTTTCCTCCTGTGCTGGGCCAAAGTCTGCTCTAATCTCCTGCAGGCACAAGAATCCTACCTCAAGGTCTCACTGTTCCAGTTGCTTTCATGAGTTCCAGTTAATTCTGACGCATAAATGATTCAGTCATTTTCTATTGTGCATTCAATGGTGGTGCAAAACCTCACATGCTTTACTTCAATCATTATAAATTGCTGCTCACCAGCACCTACATCCTTTGTGCTTTGTTAGATAAATATTATAACAATTTGTCCAAGTCAAGCAGTGCGTGCCCAATGATGATCCAATTGCTCTGCTTGACAAATCTTCTCACTATTGGTGATGTATTCTTTCAACATTGCCTTAGATTGTCCATATGTATGGCGCCATCTTTTCATTGAAATAATCATCTATACTTAAATCCTGGTTCGCTCAACATTTGGATTAATGAGAAGTGGGTACTTTTTATGTGTTGTTTTACCTGCAGCTCAGTATGGAAATACAGGTTAATTAAATGCATTTTAATTCTAATTATCTAATAGAGCAGAACAAAATCAACTTGGAGTGATTAGTCTAACGTTCAATTTGGTTAACCCTAATACAAGTGCAATATAGAGTAAGAGAAGAGGAACAAGAAATATTTGCCTCAAAGCAAGGTTGTGTAGTGTTCCACACTTTGCCACACAACATGAACTAATTTTAATAAAAATCAATTGATTTGGAAAATGGAAGACTTACTAGGGGTTGCACCATGCACTATTTTCTTTTCACACCCTCAGTGATTCTCACACACCACTGTGCAGGGAAGCCCGTACAAGTGCAATGACATCTGATGGGTGCACTGCCATTTCAGGGCTCATGCATTTGTGGCCTTTGGATCACGCACGCTGCTCGTACTGAAATATGCAAACACAACCCTTATGAAATCTGTTTCAGTTTAATTTGAAGAAGACCGGTATGGAGTCTGGGTTTGAAAAGCCCCAGATAGGGCCCTTTAAGTAAAACACAATAAATTTCCATCAGACCCACCACCCCCATCCACCACCACCCCACAGCTTGTAACCTGCATCTGACCACTGCCACCAACAACCAGCATAAGACCTCAGTGTTCCACCTCACCTCCAGCAATCAGCTGCCTGAATCCCCGATTGACTATTAACCTCCTGTCAAAGATGGCACCTTTGCTAAAGTACCTAATTGCCAACTGACTGCCTGATATCCTGCACCCCCCACTTATTAACTACTTGCCCAATCTCTTCCCCATCTGTTAACCTCTGGCACCCTCCTGACTTCCCATGTTATTTATCCTTCTGCTGGCTTCCCAGCACTTCCCCACAACTAATGACTGATGCCAACAACTCTACTGATCCACAGCCCAAAGTTCCCTCCCACCCCCAAACCCAACCAGTATCCTGGGCCTCGATTCACCACACCTCATGCTTCTTTTATATAGCCTACACTGCTGCTTTTCAGCGTGCAAATCCATTCTTTATCATGTGACCCGCTGGACCCTTGGCATCACAAAATGTTCAGTGGCTATTCCCACACACTACTCATTGAATCAATGTTTACTGGCACAATTCAAATTCTGGCCTGTTGAGCAGTATCATGGTACACGGGGATTGAGATCCTGCAGATGTAGGACTCATACATTGAGGAAAGAGTTTATGTGGCTCTTAGCTTCATGTATCCCTGAATGGTCTGGTAATAATTCCAGGAACAAAAGGGTTAACGTACGAGGAGCATTTGATGGTTCTGGGCCTGTACTCGCTGGAGTTTAGAAGAACGAGAGGGATCTCATTGAAACCTACCAAATACTGAAAGGTCTGGATAGAGTGGACGTGGAGAGGATGTTTCCAGTTGTGGGAGAGTCTAGGACCAGAGGGCACAGCCTTAGAAGAGAAGAACGTTCCTTTAGAACAGAGATGAGGAGAAATTTCTTTATCCAGAGGGTGGTAAATCTGTGGAATTCATTGCAACAGATGACTGTGGAGGCCAAGTCATTGGGCATATTTAAAGTGGATGCTGATAGGTTCTTGATTAGTATGGGTGTCAAAAGTTATGGTAGAAGACAGGAGAATGGGGTTGAGCGGGAAAAATAAATCAGCCATAATCAAATGGTGGAGCAGACTCAATGGGCTGAATGGCCTAATTCTGCTCCTATATCTTATAGTCTTAATTAGTGGTACATTTTTAATGGTCTAAGAGAGATATGAGCATGATGCCCAGATTACTTAGGCAGTTATCATGCAGAAGAAAAGTTAATGCTTCAGGCTGCAAAACAAAAGAGCTGCTGGAGGAACTCAGCAGATCAGGCAGCATCCATGGAGCGAAATAGACATTTAATGTTTTGAGTCAAGATCCTTCATCTGTCCCGAAAGAGTAGAGGGAAGATGGCTAGGAATAAAGAGGAGAGGGGGAGGGGTGGGGCAAGATCTGGCAAGTGATAGGTGGATTTAGGTGACGAGGGGTTGATTGGCAGATGGAGTCAGGTGAAGGATGGAAGGGTGGAGACAGCGAGGTGGGAGGTGATAGGTGGAGGCAACTAAAGGTTGCAGTTGATGGAATCTGATGAGGAAGAAAGGCGAAGAGTGAAACCATAAAAGGGAAGTGTGGTGGGCAGATGGGAACTGTCGGGGAGGGGAGAGGGGATTCAGTAGGAGCGTGTGGGTGACGGGCAGACGAAATAGGTGGGGGAAGGGAAAGAAAATGGGTGACTGAATGTAGAATGGGGGATGGTTTGGAAAGAAGGGGACATGTGAGAGAGGAGCTACGTGGATCAGAAAGAGAAGGGGACAGATGGGGAGCAGGTTACCTGAATATGAAGAATTCAATTTTCATATTGTCTTCCCAGGCAGAATATTAGGTGATATTCTTCGAGTTTGAACTTGGCTTCACCCTGGCAGTGGAGGAGACTGAGGACAGACAAGTCAGTGTGGGAATGCGAAGGAGAATTAAAATGGCTTGCAACCAGAAGTTCTAGATGGCCATTGCGGATAGAGCACAAGTGCTTCAGGTAGGTGATCCATTGTAAGAATTGATACAGACGTAAGTGCAATGGTAGGGAATGGAGTAGGGAAGGAAAGGAATACAGAGAAAGTTTGCAAGAGGACAGAAGCTGAGTGAGATTATATGATAATAGAAATGGTGGTGCAAGATAAAAGAAGGTGATACTGAGACAAAATATAGTAACAAAGCAAGAATGAAGAGGAGGTGCAAGTGGTAAAGGCATCTCCAGTACTGGCAACTAAATTGTATGATCTGAAATGTTGAACTCAAAGTTGAGGCCTGAACTTTACAGACTTCTGTGATCTATTATCAACATTCTTGTCATTAAATCTCTCTCAATTTTCACTTTATCACAGATTAGTATTTTCATCCTCCCTCTCCCGCACCCCACTCTGTACTGGTTTACAACTTGGTACATACTCTTCAGTCCTGACAAAGGGTCAGAAGACTGAAACTTCCACTCTCCGCAGAGTTCCTGCTGAGTATTTTCAGAATTCGCTTGTTTTTATTTCAAATGTCTAACATCAACACTAGCTTGCCATGCTCACACTGACTCATACTTTATTGTTCTTACAATGAGTTGAAACCATTTTAAAACTCTTTTGAACATTTCAAGAGCCACCTTGGATTTATGGGTATTTCACACCTGTTAAAAGCAAATTGGTATAGCTCACCAGCACTCACTTGATCAATGAAACAGGCACCAAATTCACTCAAGTGGGGTTCTCTTAACTTGTACTTCTTCTCCATACTGGATAGCAATCTCTTATGCATTTTGTAAATGTCCCCGATGTTTGAAAAGAGGGTTACCAGTCGTGCATGAGGAAACAAGTCTTTTGCCTTCTGGCACTGTCTGTAGTAACCCTGAAGTGAGGAGGGGGAAATGGATACCATAGTTTAATTTGAACTTTCTATTGAACCACTGGAATATTTTCTCCAATTACCACAGCAGGTTTGCTAAAATTCAGCCCACTCTGTCACTGGCAAGTGAGAAATTCATGCAGCAACTCTGCTTTGCTTTCCCTTATTTAATAAAATGATCAGAAAAATAATACAATGAAATGCCCAGTATAGAATACCTCTTAGCAGGGGACATAACCAGTTGTGCAAAATCAAAAATTGCCCCAAAAATTGCACTGCATAAGTCTTCGTAGAACATTTATTAAACCCCCAGCCTGTAGCCCTGATTTTGGTAGTTGATGCGTTTTCATTCTCTGAGAATCGCTTTGCAAATTCAGCCAATTGGCTTAACAGGAAGATTCAATTTATATTTAAAATTACAGGGGCCTTGAAACTGAGAATCCACATTGGGGAAAGGCATGGATATGGGCAGAGAGGAGTGACACACAGTGAAAGTGTCAATAGACAAATCAGCAGTAAGAATGCTCATGGTTGTCAAAGGGGAAAATAAATCATGTTGCTGATTCACTATCATCTGAATTACATTTCTAGTCTTAACCAACCTCATCCCATTTCTATGCTTAGTACTAAGATGTATTTGACACCATGTTTTCAAAACAGCTAGAAACCCCATACTTACATTGAGAACTTTTAAAGAGAAAGTTATAGGAATCCATGGCTGTTTTCTTGAAAGGTGAGTACTTAGCTATTGAGCAGATTGGAAACTAAAGGCAGCAGGCTGTTGGAAGTATGATGGCATCAGATTGTACAACAGAGTATTCAGTGCAGCAATGATTACCAGGCATAAGTTCATGATGAATGTAGATAAGGAAGAAAAAGATGAGAGAAGGAAGTTTAGATGCTTGGGGAAGTCAGGAGAATGGTACTTGAGCTATTCCATTCTCACAAGGGAGGCTGAGACAGATGAATAACCTGGCCCACGATGATCAGTGAGGAGTGCCAAACGTTGTATATGTTGAATGACTACCCTTCAAGGCACTTTAGCACCTTTCAGTCAAATAATGAGTCAACTGAGACAAGTGTTATATACACCTCAAATGAACTGAATTTAGTTTTTTCTTTAAGTCTCCATGGTATGCAGGTGTCACCAGCAGGGCCAGCATTTAATTTGTGTCAATAATTGCCCTTGAGCAGATGCTGATTAGCAACCTTCTAGAATTGCTTTAGTATATTTTGTAAATGTACTCCCATAAATGTTAATGTCAAGTTACAAGCTCCAGTATTTTGACCCAGTGACAATGAAGGAACTGGTGAAGCTGATATTTGACTTGAAGAGGAACTTGAAATTGGTGGCACCTCCACGGCCCTGCTACTCTTTTTCCTCTAGAAGGTGGAATTCATGGGTTTAGGAGGTGCTATGGAAGAAGCCTTGGTGAGTTGCATTTTGTAGACAGAATATATTGCTAGGTTTCATTTTAAGATTCATTGTATCAATATCGACAAAACCCCATGGTACTGGCTGATAGGTATTCTATTGGAAAGAAGTAAAAAGCAAAGAGAGCGCTCTTGAATTATTGACTTGCGAGTCATCACATTGCAGCATAGTGCTTGAGATGTTGAAGTGAGCAACAATAACTTGCATTTATGTAATACTTTTCATGTAGAAAATTATTCCAAAGGGCTTCCCAAGACACATTATATAAAAAAAGGAGAATAAACTAAGCCACAGATAGAGGTGTTCAGAGAAATGGCCTAAATCTTCATAGGCGTTCAGGAAGAGGGATGCAATGGCTTAAGAGTAGAATTCAGAATGCGTATCTTGGCAGCTGCAGGTTTGACCACCACTGAGAAGGCCAAAACATTGGCAAGTATGTCAAGAGTAGTGATGAGTCTGAGAAAAACTGGTCTAAGTAACAGAGATGGATGAAGTGGTTTTAATTTGAGCTGTTGCGGCTTGAATGGTGTTTTGGTCCTAAAAGGACAGGATTTTGGTCCAAGAGCATAATATCAAGGAAGAAGCTTGGATGAGCTGAGGTCTACAGAGAATACAACATGGCAAGTCTGTCAGAAGAAATTCTGGTTAGCTGAGTGTTGAGGTGAAAAATGTTGAGGCGGAAGTTTCATTGGTAGTTGGGAAGAAGTAACATTAAGGAGGTAGAGAAAAAAGCAGACGTTGTGTTGGAAAGAACACAATAGTACCTCTGTTTGAGGGTAATTTCAATTGCAAGATTGTGAACAATCTGGGTCATCTTGAGACAACCAAGTGCCAGTAATAAAGAGAATGGTGTATTCAAAGTTTCGCCTGAAAGAAATGGTGACTCTTTAAAGAATGAATGTCAATCAATCAACTTGATTGTGAGAAGGCAATCAGAACCTAGAGCCATTTGATGAACGAGTCATTGATGAATGAGTAGGCTCTAATAGAGAAACAATCTCCTGTCTAATGGACTAATGGCCACTTTCTATACTGTGTCAAGGTAAGGAATAATATGCTCTGATTAGATTTATTTTCCCTTTTGATATATTAATATTATTAATAATATTACCAAAAAAATGTAGAAAAGTTTAAACTTTAACATTTTAGTTCGATTCACTTGCCCACTAAAATGAAGTTACCTCCTCTTTGCACCTTTTCCTGACACTGAACCCACTCATACCAGCTCTGGTCCAGATTAACAATTTGCATTTAAGGTACTTGGACCTGAATTTTTGTTTCCTTCATGTGAAGTAATGTGTAAGGTAACTCTATAACAATGAAAACATTTCTACTTTACTGAATCTGATTCAAGAAGCATTTGGTAATATCACAAACATATAATGCTAGGAACAAGTAGCCCCACCAAAAGCCACAGACTCCTCAAAGCACCTTTACTGTGATCACATTGAACAAGGGACAAAATTACTGATGAGAGAACTTGATGAACATGTACATAAAACATGAGGGCTTGAGTTATAAGGAGAAACTTGATAGGCTGGAACTGTTCTCTCTTGAGTGAAGGGGCCTGAGGAGTGACCTTATAGAGGTTTATAAAATCATGAGTGGCATGGATAAGGTGGATGGTTTCAGTCTTTTCCCGAGGTTAGTGGAGTCCAAAACTAGAAGGCACAGGTTTGAGATGAGGGGCAAAGATTTAAAAGGGACCTGAGAGGCAAGTTTTTCACACAGAAGGTGGTGGATATATGGAATGAGCTGCCCGAGGAAGTGGTAGAGGTGGGTACAATTACAATGCTTAAAAGACACTTGGACAGCAACATGAATAGGAAATGTTGCGAGGGATATCGGCCAAATGCAAGCAAATGGCACTAGCTCAGGAAGGCACTTTGTTCAGCATGTACGAGTTGTGTTGAAGGGCCTGTTTCCGTGATGTATGGCTCTGTGATTCTATAAAACCTTTGAAGTGGCAGAGCAGGATGAGAAAGTAAGTAAAAAATCACCCTGAATCCTTGCCTTCATAAACAGAGGCCTTGTATGCAAAAATAACTATAGAGTTTATAAAACACTAGTTTGGCTACAACTAGAGCATCACATCTAACTCATGTCTCTGTTCCTTATATGAAGTTTATGAAGGCATTAGTTAGGATGGAGAAAAGATTCACTAGAAAGGTTCCAAGGATGAAGAACTAAAAATGTGAAGCTTTGAGGTAGACCAAAGGGTTGGGAAATGTTTAGAAACCGGCAAAGGATGATGAAAACAAAATTATAAAGAAGTAGAAGATGGAGTATAAGAGTAAGCGAGTAAATAAAGTAAAAACAGACAGAAAGAGCTTCAGTAGGTAGATAAAGAACAAAGGTGATAAAGTTGACCCCTTAGATGATAAGACTGGGGAATTGCTAATGGATAATAAGAGTAATAGAGTTATGCAGTACAGAAACAGGTCCTTCAGCCCAATTTGTCCATGCTGACTAAGTTGTCTTTCTGGGTTAGTCCCATTTGCCTGTGCTTGGCTATATCCCTCTAATCTTTTTCTATCCATATACCTGTCCAAATGTGTTTTGTACATTGTAATTGTACCCACCTCTACCACTTCCTCTGACAGCTTGTTCCACTTACCCACCACCCGGTAGAAGAATCAAGATCAGAGAACGTGGATTTCAAAAGAATGGGAAAATGCACCAAGATATCGGGGGAGTGGAGAGGAGAGATTCCTTTTATGCAGCAGGATTAGCATCTGGAATTTAGGATGGTGCAGGCAGATTCGACTATGGTTTTTGAAAGGGAATCAATACATGAAAGAAAAATAATTGCGGCACCACAGGGACACAGCAGAGGAATGGGACTAGCAGCATTGCCCTTGTAGAGAACTGTCACAGTCTCAAGGGGCTACCTTTCTTTCTCAGAGGACTGTCAATCTTCGGAGTTCTTCAGCTCCAGATTGCGGATGCTGAAGACTAAAACCAATAGACCATGGGGCATAGTTTGGGAAAACAGATGGTTCCAGACCAGATGTGATCACAGAGCAGGAAATGCCCACTACTGATTCTATTTCTCACGTTCTTACATCCTTAAATTGAAAAGTATCATAGAAGTGTACTTAATATCTTTTTACTGCCTACCTCATGAATATCCCGTAAACTTTTGACATAGTCCCTCTCCGTGTTTATGATCTCAGTGATGATGGTAGCTCTTTTATGGTCTATGTCAGGTAAATTTGAATCTCTTTCTGGAAATGGTTTGCGTTCAGGTATAGATGTCTCCAGTGGATCATTTGCTTCCATTTCATCCTTAGTATCTAACTTCAAGAACATAAGCAGAAGCTTCTTTAAATACCTTGAATAAACATAATGACACCATAAGACCATAAGACATTGGAGCAGAATTAGGCCATTCAGCCCATCGAGTCTGCTCTGCCATTCAATCAGAGTTGCTGTTTTTTAACCCCATTCTACCGCTTTCTCCCCGTAACCTTAATCCTCTTACCAACCAAGAACATATCAATCTCTGCTTTAAGCACTCCCAATGACTTGACCTCCACAGCCCTCTGTGGCAAGGAATTTCACAGATTCACCACCCTCTGGCTGAAGACATTCCTTCTCATCTCAGTTTTAAAGGAACATCCTTTTATACTGAGACTGTACCCTCAGATCCTAGACTCTCCTGCTAGTAGAAACATCTTCTCTACGTCCACTCTATCCAGGCCTGTTAGTATCCGGTAGGGTTCAATGAAGTTCTCTCCAACCCTCCCCCCCCCCCACTCATCCTCCTGAACTCCATTGAGTATGGGCCCAGAAATATCAAATGCTCCTTGTATGTGTAAGCCTTTCATTCCTGGGACCACTGTGAACCTCTTCTGGGCCCTCTCCAAGACCAGCACATCCTTCCTTAGATACAGGACCTAAAATTGCTCACAGTATTCCAAATGCAGTCTGACCAATGTCTCATAAAGCCTCAGCAGTACATCCTTGCTTTTTTATTCTAATCCTCTCCAAATGCCTTCTTTACTACTGTCTCAACCTGCAAGTTAACCTTGAGGGAATCCTGAATTAGGAATCCCAAGTCCCTTTGCACCTCTGATTTCTGAATTCCCTTACCATTTAGAAAATAGCCTACACCTTTATTCTTCCTACAAAAGTGCATGACCCTGCATTTCCCTCCGCTGCCTTCCATCCCCTATGCTGTACTCCATCTGCCACTTCTTTGTCCACTTTCCCAACCTGTCCAAGTCCTTCTGCAGACTCTTTGCCTCTGCGACACTACCTGCTCCTTCACCTATCTTGGTGTCATCTGCAAACTTGGCCACAATGCCATCAGTTCCCTCATCCAGCTCATTAATGTATAAAGTGAAAAGTTGCGGTCCCAACACTGACCCCTGCGGAACGCCACATCACCAGCAGCCATCCTCTGAAGGACTCCTTTATCTCCACTCTCTGACATCTGCCAGTCAGCCAATCTTCCGTCCATGCTTAAACCTTGCCTTTAAAACCATGGGCTCTTATCTTGTTTAGCAGCCTCGTGTGCAGCACCTTGTCATAGGCCTTTGGAAAATCCAAGTAAGTAACTTCCACTGATGCTTCTCTGTCTACCCTGCTTGTTACCTCCTCAAAGAATTCTAACAAGCTTGTCAAGGTAAAATTACACTATTGAGAACTCAGACCAATATTTTAACTTATGGACATTCACATGTTTTTGTTTTTATATATTTTACTCTGCAACAAAAGGTGGTGGCTTTAGATCTGATGTCCTGAAACTCTTTAAACATTGTAATGATTTTTCATGTGGTTACTTGCCTATATTTTCAGTAGAAAGCTTAAAAAAATAAGGTTGTAACACTGAGAAAGCATTGTGCTTAAACTGAATAACAGTGCATGTTACTGTGATCTCTGATTTTTCATCCATACCTTACCTCAAGAATTTCACTTAGTCCAGCGAACGTTTTGGTGCGATAACTTTGGTTGATTGGGTGCTTTTCAAATACAGAGGCCTCTGCCTCCTCTAATATTGATAAGGATGCCAGCATTTCAGAGATTATGATGTTATTTTTTGACAACGACTCTTTTGATGGTTCCTTATCAAGAGTTTCAGGTTTTGTTTCTGGTGTGTGGCTCTCTTCAGAATCCTCGTTGACTTTACTTGATGTTTCATTTTGTCCATACTGCAAGAACAGAAAGAAAAATAGGGATGAGTAGTTACTGTCAATATAATCCACCCATTTAGAAGTATAAGTTTAGCTTCACAAAAATCAATAAAGAATCATGTTTATTATATGGATCTCAGAGGACTGTAAACCATTGGAATTCTTCACTTCACAGCCAGGGGTGCACAAGACTGCAACTGATAGATTTTTGGACACTATGGGGTCACAATTTCTGGTGTTTGGAACAGAAAATAGATGAGGTACAAGATCAGTGTGATTGTATCCATTGCCAGACTTAGAGTGCCCACTCCTGGTCCTGTTTCCGTTGGTCCTACATCTTTACATTGAAAAATAATATCTTGTGATTGAACCTTGAGGGCCCATCTTCAGAATTAGAAACATGGAATTAATCTTTCTGTTCATGATGAGGTCAGGGACACTTTCATAAGACACAATGATCAGTCAGTATAAAATTCCTGTTTTCATCTACACATTCCAATCACCGACAGACTTTATGTATGCTAATGAGCTCCCTGCAAATAATGCAAGAAAAGGCCATTCAATGCATTCCATGCAACAGTAACAACTTGGGTACCACAATTCATACACTTTTACATCATCCAAAAACTGTGACATATTTTAGCAATAGAAAAATAATGCACAGTAATCTAAGCCAATTTAAAAAATGAAGTTTGGGAAATTCCTTTTCATCAGCTAATATTGCATAAAATAAGTTTCATCCAGTGTTGCTGAGAAGTAGTTTCTGTCAGTGCATTCACTTAAAGAACTGGCTATATATTAAAATTGGTAGGAAGATCACTATTATATTCTTAACTCTTGCCCCCAGTATTGCCTGGACGGAGTTCTGTCAATGAGGTTGGACGAAGGGTGAAGGGAAGGACAGTGTGGTATGGAGTCTGTGTTTCAGCTTTTCAATGTTGGACAGATTTGGTTTCCAGTCACATGGGAACATTCCTGGGGATGTTACAGGTGCAGGAACATGAAAGATGCTGACATTTGAATTTGTAGCATGAGGTCTGGATCATGATCCTGCTCCCTGAGGGGTTAGGCCTGATCCAGGAAAGGTCAGATCCCAAAACAGCTGGCATGAATGTGTTGTGGAACCTAATGGCAGCGTGTTGTGATTTCCAATACAGCAAAGTTCTTTTCCCAAAAGCAGGCTACTCGATTTCTCAAGCTTGTCCTGCCTTTCTATAAGATCAGGGCTGATCTGACTGTAACCTCAGCTCCACGTTCCGAGTGACCTTTCGCTCCCTTGTTTATCAAAAACTGTTTGAACTCTGACTTAGAAATATTCAGGAATTCTGCCTTCACTGCCCTTTAGGGGGCAAAAAGTTCCAAAGGTTTGTGACCTTTAAGAGAAAATGTTAGTTGATTTTTAAATAGTGACCCCAGTTCTTAATTCCCTCACAAGAGGAAACATCCTTTTCACAACTGAAAAAGAACCCTCAGGATCTCATGTGTTTCAATCAAATTCTCTCTCGCTCTTCTCAATTCTGCAGATACGAACCTAAAACCTTTCCTCATAAAACATCCAGGTGCTCTGACTGTGGAGTCGGGAAGAGTGGGGGCAAGCAGGAAAAGATGGTATCTTGCTGAGCCTGGAGGAAACACTTGATGTGTTCTTGCCCTGAAGGCACCACTCAAACAGCAAATGATGAAGATAAAGCAGGTCTCATTCTCCTTTAGCTGCTTGGTTTCCTGGGACCCAGCAAGAGCAGAATACAAACTAAATACAAAGGGCACTACCTTATTACAACAGATAAATAGAGAAGGGGAAAGAAGTGTGCAATTCTGGCCACCGCACTTCACAGCATGGAAAAAGGCCCTACCGCCCATTGAATCCATACTGACCATCAACTACTCATTTACACATCTGACATGAATCACATTTTCATTATTCTCGCCACATTCCAATGAACTATCTCCTTATTCTACCACTCACCTGCACACTAGGGGCAATTTACAGAGGCCAATTAATCTACCAACCTGCATGTCTTTGGGATGGTGGGATCGAATTCGAGCACCCAGTGGAAACTTGTGTGATTGGAGGGAGAACATGCAAATCTACACAGACAGCACCCAAGGTCAGAATTGAACCTGGGTCTCTGGCATTGTGAGGCAGCAGCTCTACCAGTTGTACCACTGTGCCACCCTAGGAAGGATGAGATTTTACTTGAGAGAGTACGTAGGAGATTCACCGGGATATTGCTGAATTGGAGGACATTAGTTATGTGGAGAGACTGAGATAATTTTCCCTGGAGTGTGGTTGGAGGGTGACCTCATACAAGATTATGAGAGGCATAGACAGGGTAACTTGTCAAAATCTTTTTCCCATGACAGGTGATTCAAAACAAGAGGGCATAGTTTTAAGGTGAGAGGTAGGAGTTTTAACAGGAGACGGAGGCATAAGTTTTTTTTTACACAGAGAGGGTAGGCATGGTAGTGTAGTGGTTAGCATAACGCTATTACAGCACCAGTGACCCGGGTTCAATTCCGGCCACTGACTGTAAGGAGTTTGTACGTTCTCCCCGTGACCGCGTGAGTTTCTTCCAGGTGCTCCGGTTTCCACCCACATTCCAAAGACGTACGGGTTAGGAAGCCATGGGCATGCTATGTCGGCACCGGAAGCGTGGCAACACTTGCGGGCTGCCCCCCAGAACACTCTATGCAAAAGATGCATTTCACTGTGTGTTTCGATGTACATGTGATGAATAAAGATATCCTCTCCTAATCCTCTTCCCAGTTCATGGGCCATATGCAAAACAAGGCCCACATACAGGATCTGGGGCAAGTGGCCAATTGCTGTTGGCCCAGGAAGGAATACCAAGCCAAATGATAAGGGCTTTGTCGACTTTCCTTTGAGTCATGCCTTGAATTTTACAAATCATCCTACCAGTAGAGAGAACAAAAGTCTAGCCTCCTTCCTGGAAGGTCGGGCTTGGTGCCAAAACCACACATTAGCGGTTCCACACAGGGCCAAATGGCCCACTCCTGCTTCCAGTTCTTCTGCAGCCCAAGTGACAGTACTCTGCACATTACCGATGGTGATGGTGGGACTGATAATGCTCCGTGTTCAGCCTGAATGGATTCATGTCATCACAACTGAAAGGGCTGTTGTTGGCAACATAAGTGCATAAGAAAATAAGGAATAGGAGCAGGAAGAGGCCTGTGTGCCTGCTCCACCATTCAATCAGATAATGGCTGACCTTTTACCTCAGGATCACTTTCCTGCACCAACCCCATATCCCTTGATTCATTTAATATCCAAAAACCTGTGGATCCTCAACTTGGACATACTCAGTGACTGAGCCCCTGGAGTCCTCTTGAGTAGAGAAGTCCAAAGATTTCCTGCCCTGTGGGTGAAGAAATTTCTTCTCATCACTTTCCTCAACGGCCAACCCCTTATTTTGAGACTTTCAGCTCTGGTTTCATGTGGGGGAAACATAAACTCTCCATCAATCTTTCCAAGCCCCATAAGAAGTTAGGAAATTTCAATCAGATTACCTCCCATTCTACTACACTCTAGAAAGTATAGTGCCTGTCTGCTTAATCTCTCGTCATAAAACAAACCCCAGGAATCAATCGAGCAAACCATTGCTGTGCTCCCTCCCTCCCTTATGTAGGGAGACCTACATAAGGAATACACAGTATTCCATGTTACATCTTACCAGAGTCCTATAAGAGCAAAATGTCTCTAATTGTTTCTTCAAGTCCTCTTGCAATGAAGTTCTGATGCTGTACCTGCATCTTAACTTTCAGTCATTTGTATACAAGGACATCCAGGAACCAACAGCATGGATAGAGAAATGTCAGGTCAATAAAGCCAAAAAATAACAAACTAGGCACCAAGATTAATTTCTGGTTGGATAGAATTAAAAAGTAGAAAAGTTATAGTAAGTCTGTATAGGACCTTGGTTGGACCACAGGGAGCACCATTGTGGTCTAGATATTATATAAAAATATGAATAGAGCAGCACTGGAGAAAGTGCAAATTAAAATTGTTGGAGTAAGATCAGAGCTGAAAACTTGTACTTTTCAGGAAAGATTGAAGTGTTTTTGTTGAGAAAAGAGAAGATTAAACACCTGAAGGAGGTGTTTATGACGAAGAAAGGTTTGTAGGTGCAGTCACAGGGAAGTTGTTTTCACTTCCAGATGAGACCAGAACTGGAGTCCTTAAATGTTGGATAATCACAAATAAATCCAACATGAAATTCAGGTGAAACATACCTAGCTAGGGGTTTGTTGGAATGTGGAGCTCAGAATTGCAGAGAGAAGTTGAGAAGAAAAATATTGACATTTCAAACTAGGTGAGTATACGAGGGAGAAAGAGGAACTGGTTATGTTGGAGAGGTTCAATGAAGTAGTGTGGGAGGAGTTTCATGTGGAGGCCAAGTATGACCCTTCAGACCAAAATGGCTTTTTCCGTGATGTGAACGTTTTATAGCAATTTTAATAACCCACATGATAAATCCACATAGACATTTTAATAAAAGCATATGTCGTTCCCCATATAACAAACAGATTGTCCGTAATTCACACTAAAGATTTATTTTAAATTCCTGATATTGCAATTCTGATTGCAGCCGATTTAAAAATTAATGAAAGCTGAACATTGTGATTT
>JAUZTB010000107.1:62075160-62092010 GCA_034780895.1 Rhynchobatus australiae | reverse complement strand
CCACAAGAAAGTGGATATATTTGGTTGGCACTAGGGAGTAGTTCTGTGTTGGGCTGCTTGATGGAGCACAGAGTGAACGATGTGGATAGCACTCCCAGAGAAGGCACCTATCATCAAGGATCCCTACCGTCCGAGACATGCCCTCTTCTCACTGTACCATTGAGCAGGAGGTACAGAAACCTGAAGTCGCACACCACCAGGTTCAGGAACTTTCCTACAACCATCAGGTTCTTGAACCAACCTGCACCACCCTAACCCTACCTCACCATTGGAACACTACGGACCACCTCTTGCACTAGCTGTTAAAATACTGGGTTTCGTGGGAGATGTCATTGACTTGTCATCCACTCTATGCCCTACATTCCAGGATTTCATTAGCCTTGTTTGGACCTACCTGCCTGGCAGCCGAGACAATCACCTGGCCGTCCACTGTTGTGCTGAGCTAATGAGCAACGGGGTACACAGGTCCACAGTGGTACATAATGGTGTCCAACCTTAAAATAAACAAGGCCTTCCACTTAAGTGGCCGATCAACTGGCCCCACCGACTCCATCAACTGGGAATCTGGCAAATAAAATCCACCTGAAAGAATTCCAAAGAACTGAGGACCTGTATGTTTACTTGTAGATGCATATCAAGTCTGAGGACAAGCAAGGTGAAATTCCTGGTCTAAGGAGCAAAATCCGTTCCACACTCAACCATGCACATACCCACTGAGTCTTCACAGGATCTGATCCTGTCCTTTCTCCTCTTTTAGAACATAGAACAGTGCAGCACAGAACAGGCCCTTTGGCCCACAATGTTGTGCCAACATAGCTAATTCTCCCTACCTACAGAATGCCCATATCCCTCCATTTTCTTCTCATTCATGTGCCCATCCAAGCCCCTCTTAAAATCCCCCAATGAATTTGCCTCCACCACCCTATCAGGCAAAGCTTTCTTGGGTTGTTCTTCATTCAAATATTTTGCTTTTATCCATCAAATATTCCTCTTGATTTTCTATGAACACTTCACAGGCCCACACAGGCCTAATGGTATAATGCAAGCATGAAAAGAATGTAGTCCAATGAGCTATGTTGTGAGTACATGCAGCAACACATCAGTTTATGATTGTACTAAGTCTAATCGTTCAGCTTATTTTTCTCACTCCAATGTTCTTTCATTCCCCTCTCATAGGACCACCACAATGGTTTCTTGGCACCAGCCACTCCAAAGTATCCTGTGTTCACCAATGCCCAGTCACAAAGTGTGAGCGAACTATTTGGCTTCAGAAGGCATCACACCCACATTTGCTCTTGCATTTATGCATTGCTGATTCATACACCTTCCAGCAGAGATAATTCCGCCATATAATTCCTCCCTTCCCTGCCCAGGGTAATTGAGACCAACTTATTGATCTCTGATCATTGGTTGAGTTACCAAACTCAGCAGAGGATCACTGAATAAGAACAGTTAAAGTTCATCAAGCCCAATCCAGTCCCTTGTAGTTCAATCTGCTAGATAAGATAAGATAAGATATTTTTACTAGTCACATGTACATCAAAACACACCGTGAAATGCATCTTTTGCGTAGAGTGTTCTGGGAGCAGCCCGCAAGTGTTGCCACGCTTCCGGCGCCAATGTAGCATGCCCACAACTTCCTAACTTGTATGTCTTTGGAATGTAGGAGGAAACCGGAGCACCCGGAGGAAACCCACACAGACACGGGGAGAAATTACAAACTCCTTACAGACAGTGGCTGGAATTGAACCCGGGTCACTGGCGTTATGTTAACCACTACACTACCGTGCCACAGTACCCCACTCTTTCCTTGTAGCTCTGCAGAATTTTTTTGTCCACTTGTCTATTTCCCTCTGGAAAACTCTGGTTGGTTCTGGTTTCCACCTCTCCTTTAGGCAGTGAGTTCCAGATCTTCACCACTCTCTGCGTCTTCCTCACTCACCACTACACCTTTTGCCCTTCACTTTAAAACTGTGGCTCCTTGTCCTCAAACCATCTGCTATGGGGAACAGCTTCCTCCATCCACCCTATGCAAGGCAGTCATGGTCTTGTACAGCTCCACCAGATCTCCCCTCAACTTTCTTTGCTCCACTGAGAATAATCCCAACTACCAGTCCAATGAAATCCCAGATTCCTGGAATCATTCTGGCACATCGTTTTTTTTTGCACCCTCTCTTGGACTTTCACATCCCTTCTGAGTGTGCTTCCACCCATTTCCCATCACTGCAGCATTCATTCATTCAGTAGCAGCACTCCATGTAGCAGGAAGAGTTCTGCTTGTATTCTTAACCAATGGGTTTCCCACGGATGCAATCCCAGTGTAGGCTGGGTTCAAGAAAAGACATCACTCTCACCCTCTTGGAATTGGACTCAAAGTTCCAGTGGTGGCTTAACCAGTGTTTCTTACAGTTTCAATATAACTTCCTAGCTTATTTTGTCTGTTTATGAAACCCATATACATTACTAATCACTTCCTCACTTTCAAAGAGCTTTTCACATGTATACCTAGGTCCCTCTGCCCCTGTAATGTGTGGGGTTGCTTCTTAAACTGTACCAATAACCCTACATTGTCCCTCTTGGTGCTGTTTCAGAGTGAGATATGAATCTAACACATTCATAGTTCACAGTTAACTTATTGAGTCATCAAACCAGTTGACCCTAGTTCTTTCCTGTTTCCATGCCTGAACAATTTAACTTTTTCTCCTCTCTCTGTATTTCTCCTGTCATGCTTCCTGCTCTCTGTAAACTTGAGAACATCCAGAACTCTGCTGCTCGTGTCCTAACCTGCACCACGTCACGTTCACTCCTCATCCATGTGCTTACTTGCTCCAGTTGAATGACTCAATTTTAAAATTCTCATCCTTTGTTTCTCTTGCCCCTCCTCTGCTCCAAAGAAGCAGTATTGGTGGTTATTTCTCCAATGCTTTAAGGGGCATTGGTTGCCCCTCTCTCCAAAGCACACAGGGGGAATGGAGACTGTTTTGTAGCCCATGAGCTCAGTGCTGGGTCCAAGATCTTGACCCTTGAACAATCTTCTGCTCAGATGGCCAAAGGCCATGCAGGCACAATGGTGAATTTCATCATCATTATTTGGCTTCCCTTAAAGGTTGTTCCATAGTGACACTTTACTCTGTATTCAGTTATTATTTTTACCTGTACTACCTCAATGCACTCTGTACTAACTCAATGTATCTGCACTGTGTGATGAATTGATCTGTACGAACGGTATACAAGACAAGGTTTTCACTACACCTCAGTACAAGTGACAATAATAAACTAATACCAATACCATTACCATTTTCTAGAGGTTTGCTGTGGATTTTGGGGGCAGGGCATGTTGGGAGCCCAGTCTCCGAATGTGATTACAGACAAACTATGATTGGGGCGATCTTGGTTCTACAGCGGGAGCAGCACTGTGGCGCAGCTAGTAGAGCTGCTGTCTCACTGCACTGGAGACCCGGGTTCAATCCTGACCTCAGGTACTGTCTGTGTGGAGTTTGCACACAGTCTCCCTGTGACCAGGTGGCTTTCCTTTGGGTGCTCTAGTTTCCTCCCATATCCCAAAGACGTGTGGGTTGGAAGGTTAATTGGCCACTGTACATTGTCCCTAGAGTGTAGGTGAGGGGTAGAATCTGGGTGGGGGGGGGGTGATTTGAAGAGAATCTGGAAGAATAAAACAAGAGGATTAATGTAAAAATGGGTTGTTGGTGATCAGTGTGGACTTGATGGGCTAACAGGCCTATTTTTGTTCTGTATCTCTCTATGAATCTAATATAACACCGTGGCAGTGGAGGAGGATGGAATTTGTGTCAGGGACTGAAGGTGATTGTACTCATTTGGAAGTGGTCTGTGAGTAGGTCTTGTAGTGCTGATAGGAACTGTTTAATAATCTATTGGAGACACCAGGTGCTTCAAAATACGGTGCACATTTCATTGCACACTTACAATTAGAAAGTGTACTTACATCACACACAGGATAATGTCATTCTGTCACTTGCACATGTAACCGATTAATGGACTTGCATACAAATATACTGCAATGACAGCTTCAATTTCCTCTCCTCAGCTTTCATTTTCCCTCATTTACCTGGTGCACTTGGGTGCCATCAGCTTGGTCATATAGGTTTACTTCTCCATTGCCCATTCTTGTCTTGTCAGACTGTTTATTTGACACCAGTACTGAAGCAGCTGCACTGTCTCCAGTTATACATTGGATAAACAGAAACTATCACTGCAGTACAATGTTTCGACCCAAAACATCAACAATTCCTTTCCTCCCATAGATGTTGCTCGACCCAGAGTTCTTCCAGCAGATTTTTTGTTTCTATCACCGCAGTATACTTGTGCATAAATCTATAAATGAGTCCAATGTTGTCAGCGCACATGAGCAATCTGATGACACCCAGGAACATTAAGTAAATGAGGCGTGATAGAAAGCTGAGGAGGGGAGCTTGAAGGTCTCCAAAGATAAGATTGTGAGAATAGGAAGTAAAGCCATTGCTGGTGCCCTCAGTCTTTGTTGGAAAGGTTGAGGCTATTCAGGCAGAGCTGGACAACAGAGGATTGGCAAATTGTTGAGCATGTTAAATGCTTCACATGTCCAGGATGATTTGTGAAAATGGGGCAGATAACAGAAGACCTGTTATGACATTTTGAATAGAATGTTAAGGTAGTGTGAGCTGAGCAGAAATTTGAGGAGGTCAATATATTCAAAGATTTTAATGAAATGCAAAAGAATTGTGAATATTTTGGTGGAGAGACTGGGCTGACTGATGTGAAAGAGGAAATTTTTACAACTTCTGCCACATTGGGGCCTGAGAGAAAAGTTGGGCAGTGAGAGTTTGGTGGGAAGGAACCAACTGATAAGGAGATGGATTGGATGGATGTGATAAATATCAGTGGGCCCAATGGGAGCTGAGAGAAATCCGGGAAAAGAATCAGAGGAATATGGAGGAAGTGAGAGGATATCTTTGTGAGAAATTCTGATTGATGGGAACTCGAGAAAAAAGCATTTGCTGAGAAGGTAGGATGTTTGAAGAAATTATGTGCCACAGTGGCAAGTCTGGTAGCCTCGGTATCACATTATTCTTTCTGTTGTTTGGGTAGAGCAGGTCATCGAAAGTGCTGCTTGCTGGGGAGACTTAGATAAAGGATCCCAACATATGATCAAAGTTCCAGTCAAATCCATGAAGTTGTGCAATAGTCTGTGGTACAGCCATTAATAGCAAGTTATTGAACAAACAGACATTGGTCAATACAGTTGACTTGTTCTTAAGGAGGAATTGATGGCTGTGAGTGGGCAGAAGAGGAAGAAAACTGGCAGAATTAACCCCTGCTGCACAAACTGGTCAGGAAGATCAGCAAGGGAAGGAGTTGTGGCAAGTGGGTTTGATGCACATAGGGAAAGCATGAAAGGCTCTTCAGAGAATGTTAAGAGGTACAGTAAACAGAGGTGAGCTTAACCATAGAAATTCAGTTTTGTGCTAATAGCAAGAGAGGAATTAATGCTTGAGTTGAGTCAGAGAATATGAGAGATTAGTGATTTATCGTTTGAGGTTTAGCAATGGGTTTAGATAGGGTAGATCAGATTTGAATTTTGACAAACCAGTGTGCTGGTTCTATTAGAGGGGAAAGGCAAATAAGTGCACAGTAATCTCCCCATGTGGCTTTCAGAGTTATTGGCTGGACTAAAAAGAGCTTATTGTTATGACAATGGAGGCCAATTGGCCCATAATATCCATGCTGGCTCCCAGCAGAGCAATCCAATCAGTTCCATTCCGTCTCACCTTGTTTTCTTTATAGCCATGCAGCCTAGGTGTCAGGGTATCTATGCAAAATAGGGAAAGGAATGGCAGCAAACCCTGAAAAACAGCTCAACCATATCATGATTGTTATTTTAAAAACCAGATCATAACTCGTAATAATAGGCTTTCAGATATTTCACTGACTGATTCTAATGAAGCAACGCCTCACACTTAAAAGAATCCTCCCGCAAAATTCTTATGGGTATAAAATATTATTCAATGACAACATATCAAGCTCTGAGAGGGTAAATCACTCAGTGCCTAGTATTGCTTTTGTTAGCTTGAGGTGATTAAATTTAATCCCAGGCATCTATTATCAAAAGCAAGAATGGTACCTGTCTGGATCGATTGGTAGAAAGACAGCATTAAAACCAGCACCCTATCAACAAGCAACGGGTCAATGCTGCTCTGACTCAGATTCCAAAGACTGGAAATTCCTTGACTTTCCTTATCCCTTTTTATGGTGCAGTTCCCTGTGTCAGCCTTGCAAATGAATCCAGCAGCAGCTCTGCTGATTCCACCGGATTTACAGAGCTGTTCGGCAATCAAGAGCGAAGCACTTCAGGCAACTGCAGCATTTAATTTACAGTATTTACAAAACTGATCTTCAGTACCTATCGCACTTGAATCGTTATTGCAGCAAAGTCACTTGGCAATGATCTTCTGTCCCAATGTAATTCGTGCTGTTGTATCTTGGGTGGGCACAGCCAGGCTTTTGTTCATGTATCCTTTAGCACAGCAGATGCGAATTGACACAAATGCTGAAATCAGGCAACTTACTGTGATTATCTGAGAGGCTGAGACCAATCAGGTGATCTACATAGAATGCAAGCTACACAGCAACCTGCAGGCCTTAGCAACGTGAAGGGATGAGCAAAACCATGCAACAGTCCATCCCTTCAGTGGAAAAACATATGAATGAGTCTGAACACATAACGTTGAATTAGATAATTATATTTGAAGACATTGAATTATAACCACAACAGTTAATCTGTTGACTGATAGATTCCTAATGTTACTACATTTAGCTTTATCTCTACCTAAACATTAGAACAACACATGCCACTTGGCTTTATTTTGATAGCCAAACCAAGAAGCAACTTGAGTAATGCCGTGATAATATTCAAAGGGACGAGTGGAATTAATGGACCCAACCATCCTGGATCTACCCCACTGCCTGGGCTCACTGCCTATGCACTCACCTACACCAACAGGGAGCTGGCCAAGGTCACCCTTTACCCGAGAGGTGCCCTATGACATTGGCGTACATGGAGCAAGACACAGGCTCATTGCTGTCAGAGGCCTTTGAAATTTGTTAAATGTAAATTTAAATAATTCTTTAAAAAGTTGGTCAAATTTAATTAAACACACTTGAAATTGGTGATAAATAACTGAAAGCATTAAAATAATGTAAAATTAATGGACAACTTACTCTCTTTCACAAGGTCAGCCACCTCATTAATATGTTAGCCAGCAATGGCTTAAAGCTGAGGAGTTGGGTATAGGGAGTTTTCAGTCCCTCTGCTGAGCACCTCAGCACTCTACTGTTGAACTCTCAGTCATGTGTCTACCCAGTGTCTACTTCATCACTTGACAACATCTGCATGGGAAGTCCAAGACTAATACAGGTAAGCTTGACTTGGGCCATGATCTTGCAAGGAGTCGTCAATACCAATAAAGCATGTTGCACATGCTGTTCCAGGTATCCAAATGGTTACTGCAAACTTCTTTCAAATATCCAGATGCATTCATTAATTCTGCCCTGCACTGGTCCTTGATACACTAACACACATTTATTTTAAAATCTGCACCTTCATGCTCAGATCCTTCCATGGCTTTATTCCTCCCTGTCTCTGTGACTTCCTCCAGCACCACAATCCTCTTAAGAACTCCGTGCTCTTCTAAATCCAGCCACTTGTTCCCATCATTTGGGCACTGTATCTTCAACCTCTGTGCTCAAGATATTAGAAATCCTTCTCTCTGCCTCTCTACCTTCTCTATTCGGCCCCATAAAATCTATGTCTTTAACCAAGCTTTTGTTCACCTGTACTAACATCTCCTTTGTGGTCCTAATGTAACATTTTTTATATTAAATCCCTATGAAGCCCCTACATTTTACCTTGTAAGTGCTGGTCATCTTCAATGTGCTAAGGCATACCAAGATTTTAATTCGCTTGCTAGCTCCCCTTGCAGGAAATTTGATTCAATAGCACCATATGGGTTCCACCCTGCTGTAGTGACCGAGGTCACAACATTACCAGCAGTGAGATTTTATTAAAAAGCAGTGAAGCAAGTTGCAAACCCACTGAACTTAATAAAAGCTGAATGTTTGTGTACCATTACACAAAGGCAAGATGTACTTTTCCCACACAGGATCAATGTCAGCTACTGAAAATAATTTGGTACACAACTGGTTTGAATTACATGCGTCCAAAAATGCTGCATTAATATTGTCAGAATTGTTTCTGGTCGTAAACATCCTGTTCATACCCAATGGTAAAACCTGGAACTGAGGGAAGCCATGAGTTGAGTCACTGCATCTTCTGGCAGATTGCATGGTCCACTCGTGTTGCAGCTCCAGCCCTTTATTGCTGCCAGTATGAAGGAGCAATGCTGGAGGTGCATCATGATTGGCTGCTGTTTTACAAAATCCCCTGAAGCAGTACCATACCTATCGACATGTTAAATGTGTGCCAGCAAAATAAAACCAAAGGGCTATTTAACCACTTAAGCTATCACCCTGCAATGCACAATACTTGAAAAATACCAGCTGCACAGCTCCAGAGGCCAGGTGTGATCCTGACCTCAGGTGCTGTCTATGTAGAGTTTGCATGTTCTTCCAGTGACTGTGGGTCCTGGGCACACTGTTTTCCTCCATCACCATAAAAATGTGCAGGATGGTAGGTTCATTCTCCTACAGTATGTTAATTACCCATAGAGCAGATGGATGGCAAGAGAATGAGGGGGAATTTCATGGGTATGTGAGAAAGAATACACTGCAAGAAAGTAACTGGAAGAATGGGATGCTCAGGACTTGATAGGCTGAATTGCCTCCTTCTGCGACCTCTCCTCTTATTTGTGGGATGCCCACCTGACTGGATGATACATATTCAAAGCTATTCAGCAACGAGAGCTGTTCATCGAAATCTCATTGAATCATTGCCTGAGAGTTCATTCAAATTTACGCAATTAATGTCAACTAGTGTCAAGATTGTTCACGATTGTTTGATAAAGATGAAGCCAATAAGAAAGTCCGGGATTTAATATTAATTCATTTGGACTGGGGCTTTTGTTCTAAAAAAAAGTGATGAATTTTCATGAATCTCATTCCTAAAAATAAACACAGCCCTATGTATCTGAACACATTTACGATATGCCTCATTCTTTTAGTAGTCACTGATAAGTCTTTTACAGTAATACGCAGTCAGTCTGTGAATACATTGTTTTACAACAGTAGGGGCAGTTGTATGATTTTGGGCAGAACATCAAGAAACATACTCAGACTGCACCATCTGCATTCAGCCAGACAACTCTGAGCAAAGACATCAATCTCAGGTTTTCAGCAGGCGCTTGAGGCCTTTAAATAAAAAAATTAAAGAAATCACTAAAAGATGTGAGTTCACTGGCTATATGCAATATTTTTCATGAAATTTCTAATGTTTCATTTCTTAAGATTTGTTCTCAATATTATTTTGGATATTCAGAAAAATAATTGGAAAAATGATTGTTTTCTTTGCAGCAAGCACTTTCAATTATTTTGAAAAAATCTCATCTTGCACCATTTGGTTGCTAAAACCTATTAAGTCATCATGGGAGGTGATAGTTGACAAAGCAATAAGAAAATTGGATGAAGACTATTATGTGAGAAAAACTAATGAGTAAAGACCATAACAGATCAAAGTCAATGCACACTCTACAAAATAATAAAAATCTTGAAACTGCACGCTTCCTGCTACTTGGTGGCTTCATGTAACCAACGTTAAGTTTGCTTTCACTGGCTACATGCCTCAGCAGGGTACAAATTTACGAGTGGCCAGCAGCAATTAGCCTGCTTGTCTTAAAGCCAACCTAGACCTGTAAAAGTGGAGATGCATTGTATGTGAAGCTGGTGTTGTGAGGTGTGCTGGAATACATTCTGACCCAGAACACAGTTAAGACCGGAACAACATGGGAGAAGCATGGCTCAACTGCAGGCCTTGATGCAGAAAGTGAAGGACAAATGTGTTCTATTTACAGGGAGCCTGAGGCTTTTCTGATAAACTCTTCAAGGGTGGTGAGACCAGATGGCCACGTCAGGGGTGAAGAAACAAGGTCCTGGATGTATTGGTGCAGAAAGATCAATGAGCAGGTAAATGCTTCATCAAATGCCACATTCTGATGTACTACAACTCATCACTTACCTACCAAAAGTCTCAATAGACCAGGACAAATGTAATATGCATCGGTTGACTTCACTCTCACACACTGCTTCAAACCACATGCTAACAGCTTATAGCTTGCATACACTGCCAGTTATTGTACCACATATTGCTGGATCCTTCCAGAGCAGTCCAAGTAGCAGCATTGTCTCAAATGTGCCAACGACTGACATTTTGCATGATATCATGGTTTTTGTTGTATACTTGCTGCCCACAAGGCTGCAGGTTGTGAACCAGATCCACAAGCCAAAAACTTGTGCTGCCCACTGGCCATGATTTGATTTGTCAAGAATGCAGACAGAGCAACTATTGCCAGAACACTGGGCACTGACCTTCATGACGTGTTAGTTATGATTATGGGGGAATGAAATCTATGCCACTCTTACTTGAGATATATAATGCCCACAAAGAGCTATGGTGCAATCAGTGACAGGCTAAACCACGAGGAAGCTGATGACTACAGAAAGTCCAATGCTTGTTCCAAACACTACTCTATGGCAAGTGGGGATAAAGGTTAGTTGGTTCACTTTGGAAAGGCAGTGTAAACAACTGCCCTTGAAGAACAGTAGATGTTGTAAATATTCTATCTCTAGCCTGGAAATCACTCAGTGCATCAAAGTTTAGGGCCACAGTGACAATACCAGCCACTGACAATGCAGTCCTTGCCCCGCTCTGAGGTTGAGGTTGTCTATGCAGAAGGTAGCAGATTTCAATGTGCAGTGCACACTTCCTGACTTAGGTCCAAGTGGGAGAACTGGTCCCTTAACAACCTGGCCAGACATGACTACTGGGGGGAGCCTTTCCCTTTTCCCACTTCCAAGCTTGGTGTACCCTCTGCTTATGTTACCACAGGAATGTTTACTAATGCACTTCTCTTGGATCACGTAGTTAATAAAGAAACTTTTAAGTCAAATCCTTCAGCTCCTGCTTGACCACTCACTCTTGAGTTTCACAAACATTAAAGAAATCTGGAAAGTAGCCAAGACATAGAATCGACAATGCAGCCAGCTGACGGTAATCACTAACCAATCTGAAGGGTGCCGTTGATCAATGCTAGAGAGCCTCACTCTTTACAAACGCAAGTCCGGCTATGCAAAATTCCATGAATTACACAACTGACTTCCAAAATGGCAACGCTGGCCGCAAATCAATATTTCACACTGACTGATATCATTGTCTACCTGGGTGTTACTGCACAGGCAAAAATGGTGTCCAGACCACTTAGAATTTGGAACTGAGTTAGCAAAATCGTGTGCTGCACAATGGCTGGCAGTTCATAATTTGGCCATTGGTCTTTGAGAAAACTCTAGAGCTCATGTCATCAACCATTTATTATTCTCATGGTGAGGGAAAGGGAAGAAAGGGGTGTAAGAGCAGGGAAGAGAGGGGGAGGGGGGAAAAGAGAGAGAATGGATGGGGAGGGGGAGGAACAGGGAGTGGAGGAAAAGGAGGGAGAGGAGCAAAAGGAGGTCGCTGAAATGGAGACCATGGGTTCACCATCAAATTATTTCATTGATGGCAAGCTGCAATCTGCCAGAGCACTTATTAACAGAGACACTAATTTATCTGTCCAAAAGCAAGCATCAGGACTTTGGAGACTTCGGTTTTCGTGACCGTTTGGTGCAAGTTATGAATTGAACCTGTGAGCAGTCCCAGCACACCATTGACTATTTCCCTTCCATATGAAAGGAAAGAATGAACAGAGTGAGGCACAAAAGAGACAGATAAAACATTAGAGGAAGATATCCAGTCAATAAAATTGCTATTTCCATTCTATTTAATTTCCATCTTCTACTTTAATTTCACCTTAAGACTATGGTCTTGTTTTCCCCTTTTTGGATGGTATGATATAAATTAATTTATCTCAGTCCTAACATCATTGGGAAGAAAGAACAAAAGTCTTTTCATCTCATCTTCTGTGGTTGAATTTAAAACTACGTTTTTGACAGATGTAGCGTGCTATAAATCCCTGAATATAATTACACTGCATTAAAGTTACCATGATTTTTGAACATGTCACTTGGAAATTTTGAGCCTTCTCAGTTGAAATTGCGGAATAATTATTTCCTACCAATTTGCTCCACTCATCACTTTTTCACACTTGCAATTTCCTGTTCCAAACACCTCCACACCAACAGCAGGGCGATGAGTGAATGGAAAATATGCAACTGTGTGGGTGTGAGACTGAAATACTGATGACCCATGACAGCACAGTAAAGAGGGAGTTAAGCACACTGCATTACCATCTGAGACTCTTTCTTGAATATCATACATAGCAAAGTAATTCCCCCAGTGCTTGCTTTAAAACAGTGTGGATAAACATAAAGTGATGACTAATAAATCCAGTACAGATTTCAGGGAAAATCTCTTTAACCAGTCATGCAAAAGCAGAGCTTGCCATAATACAGGGTTGAGTACTGATAAAAACACATGTAAGTCAAGGCCAGATCGGTAAATATTAGTCAAAGGAAAGGAGCATGTGGTTGGGGTTAGGTAAAGTACAATGGGAGCAGGATTGTGAAGAGCATAAACCAGATAGCTTGTTACTTTGCTGCAAATTCAATGTAATTCTCTAATTTTTCTCTGTAATTCACTCCACGCTGCTCTACCTTGTATGGTATAATCCCTGTTAATTGGAAAAGGTTTGGTTTTATTATCCTACCCTTTTATACATCACCAAGCTCTTTGATGTGGACCAAACCACACAGGAAACCATAAAATATTGAATAGACAGTTCCAAGACCACAGAATTTAAAACAAACCAAATGGATTGAAAGAATATTTCCTCTGAATGTCATAGATCCTTAGATACCAGAAATATTATGGTTTGAAGTAAAGATAGAAATGTCTTTATAATTACATGGAAAAGACTAAACAGATGAATTGTGCTTGTGGCTGACTGGAAGTGCCGACATTCAGCCTCTCCCAGGTGAATAAGTCACCTTGAGCCACTTTACACCTGGCATGCAACGAGTGATAAATGTCAACTCTATTCACTCTCACCAGTGAGAATCCCCCCCAACCCACCAACCCCCACAGCACCAGGGACCCTGCACACATGAATGGGGATTCTTGCCATGAAAATCAAGTCATACAAGTTGTAACTTAGTTTTACTTATTTATTTTGTATACCTATTAGAGGTTTTATCATAAATAATCTACTTTTAAAGACATTTTTAATAATTTAAAACAATTTTAATAATTTTTAAATGTTTCTGAATATCAGCTTTGATAGGTCAGAGGTCAAAATGTTGTACTGTATCTGAGTGTTAGTGTGCCTATCAGAACAGAGTATGCCATGACATTTAATACATTGTTGTACCCAGATAGCCATGAGTTGGGACTTCACTGCCTTCAATAAAATGCCTAATACCTCCTCCTTCTTTATCTTAATGTGCTCTAGAGTTTTAGCATCCCAAATTTTTCTTTCTCCTTAGTGAATATAGATGAAATGTATTCATTTAAGACCTCACCTGGTTCCATGCACAGATTACCTCTTTGGTCCTTAGTGGGCCCTACCTTTTCCCCAGTTACCCTCGCTTTTAATTTTTTTATAAAATGCTTTGGGATTTTCATCAATATTATCTGTCAGTGACACTTCATGGCCTCTCTTTGCCCTCCTAACCACCTCCCCTACATTCTCTATACTTCTGAAGGGCCTCCCCCCTCTTCAGTACTCCGTACCTACCAGGTGCTTCCTCCGTTTTCTTTATCAACCTTCAATATTCCTTGACGTCCAGGATTCCCTGCACTTGCCATCCTTACCCTTCACCCTAATGAGAACACACTGGCCTGAACTCTCAAAATTTCATTTTAAAAAGATTCCCACTTCCCAAATGTAGATTTACCTTCAAGTACCTATGCTCAGTCTATTTGTCAGGTCCTGTTGAAAATGGCCTTCCCCCAATTCAAATACTTGATTTCCAGACCATCCTGCTCCCTCTCCATAACTACTTTGAAATGTACTGAGTTATGGTCACAATGCCCAAGATGCACACCCACTGACACTTCATTCCCTTGCCCAGCTTCATTCCCTTGGATTCGGTCCAACAAGAGGGCAGAGCACAGACAAGCTCTGCCTTCCATAAGAAAAACAAGATGACATTGGTGGTAGGGCTAGATCCATAAGAGTCATTGGAGAGTCTTTTAGCACAATGAACCATGGACAAGGTTCAAAGGACATTTTGAAACCTTAAAGGGTCAATATGAGCTGGCACCTTCAGCCATTGTGAGAACTATAATGTTGTTATAAGCAACCCGGTACAGAGGAATCAGTTGACAATTACATAATCGGGCTAAAGTCACGGCAAAAAAGTACAATATCCAGATCATTTCAGCTTGGGCATCATGGGGTCACTGAGTCCGAAAACTAGTGTAGTATGTAGATTGGTAAATGTAAGAATTCAGATGAAACTGTTCAACCTTCCGGACAATGTTTGAGGAATGTGCAGAGCAGCTGCTGGTGCATTTAAAAACATTAGGGAGTTTCACTCAGCACACACCTCTGAGTGATGGACAGGGAATAAACCCACAGAGATGGTAATAGGGCTTATGAATGCAACAAACAGATGCAGCAGGGAACCAACAAGTGAAGTGGTGCGTAAGGTCAGGAAAGCTGTAGGTCATGTCAGTGCAAGAAGTCTTTCCATAGATATCATGGGAAGCACCCACCCTCAGAATGACTATTCAAGATTCAGTCCAGTCAATGCTCATGACTGTGGGTCCTGCACACTGCTGGCCTGTGCCCATGATTGGGAATTGGATGCATCTACATCCAAGATGACTCAGTGCTTTAAGTGTCACACAAATAGGGCATATTGCATTAGTGCAGGTTCCTGAAGAAAGTAATTGTGGCTAAAGACAGTGACCTCTAACTGCCTTAACACAATATGCCAAGTGTATGGAACAATTCCTCTGAGCTAACTTATATACGGTAAAATCAGATAATAAGGAGGTGAAAATGGGAACACTCAGCGGAATCTGTTATATATTCAGGCAGGATGAAACAGATTATATATTTAAGGCCACCTTATTGAGTTAGAAAGCATTGATAAGAATACACATTGATACCATGGCAAGTCAGTCTATCATGAGTATAGATTGGATTGAGTTACTTAGATTGAGGGGCTGTGTTTTGAAAGAGTCAAAGTGTTGCACAGTGAAGGAATGCAGAAGTCACTCATACTTTGGGGTGCATTGGCCCCACCAAACAGATTACCAGTCAAGTGGGCTTGGGAGACCAAGTCTCCAGTTTGGGGGCAAACCAGGATTACAGGCTACAGATCCAGCAAAGAATTCATCTACTCTTTCTTCAGCCCACAGGGGAAAAAAAACGGGGAAGCCATGGGCATAAGCTTCCCAAAAGTACAGGCACTCAGAGACTGCACTCATGTCCTTTCAGAGATCTCTCAGGTAACCCCTTATCAAGAATGCTTGGCTGGAAGGTCTTTGTGGCCCTACAAGTAAAGAATATGCCTGCTGCAGTTACTGTTCTTCAGCTACTTGTCTAGGTCCCTCTGAACTTCAAGGTGTGCTGACCCACCCTCTTCCCATCATTGCAGCATCAAGAAGTAGCAAAACTCCTCCAATGCTGTTTTAACACCATTAAAAGAGTAAAGCCATTTCCAGTATGTGTTCGCTGTGCAATTAATTCAGCACTTTTTAACATCAGTTTCTTCTGCTTTATTTTTAAGCATCTATTTGCACACCTGTTTTGTAATTCTATTTATCCCCTGACCATTTCTGTCCTCCTTTAGTTTAATCTGTCCTGTTCCCTCCTTTTCCATTTTATGTGTACTTAACCAAGGATGTTGGGAGCTGTGCAGCCACAACAGGTAAACCTGTGTGTATTCTGCTCCTGGACTGAGTACAGAATCCACAGTGATTCCTAAACTTACTGAGCCAAAGGGCCAGATATTCTCCATATCTGGCCGCTTGCTTTTAGGCACACCTAATGGCTCCACTCCTTTGAATGGAGTTGCCAGCCTTCAGTACAAAGGTTGGTGAAGCTAAATTTTTTTTTTACTTTAGTTTAATTAAAATTAGTGTTTGCAATTAACTTCCAAAAGTTGAATAGGTTTTAAAATAATTTATTATTCTTTTGATAAGTGATACTTTTAAAAATGTACTAATGCTATTTCTGAACGATCATCAAAGACTATTAGAAATAGTGGAAAAGGCCTCCTTTTGGCAAAAGTGGTCAGAAGTCATCATGTGGTATTCAAATGCTGCTGAGGCCCATTCATCCAACAGGGACTGTTCCACCTCACAGAGCAGCCGTTCCAGCGAGACCTCAAGGATATTGGGAGCTGTGTGGCCACAATAGGTAAATGTGGAGGCAAACACAAGGCACTGGCCATGTCCAGCTCATTCTCACTCAATAATTAGTATCATAAATAGAGAAACAAGAAAACCCTGCCACTGCTGCATTGCTTAAAAATGTATGAGGTGAAATGCTGACCAATGAAATCCAGATCCCGATGGGCACATCACTAGCAATTATGACACTAACCAAGCAACATTATTCAGTCAGGCTTTGAGGACGAGTGACATGGGCAAAATAGATGTGGCACTGGTGTCTGGGAGTGTTTTCTCCTGAGATTGAGGAAGCTTGTTTGTTGAAACAGTG
>JAUZTB010000107.1:61596276-61607545 GCA_034780895.1 Rhynchobatus australiae | reverse complement strand
AAGTCATAGTCTCTCTGGTTCAGGTCTGGAGTGTGGAAGTCCCAGATCTTTGAAAAACAGGTTCACCTTGAATCATTTGAGAATGGGCCAGAGAAGATGTGGGCACTTGTTACACAAATAGAACATGATGAGAAAACCCTGGGGCAGCTACAACAAACACGCTATGGTTCGTATCACAAATTCTAGTTCGAAACGATCGGTAGTGTTGGCTAAGACCTGTCCAGCTGACCTCATTTGAAGCCATTGAATGGATCAACAACCTCAGCTTACAACACTAACCTATTGCTCAAGTAGTCATAAATGAGGAGATGAATCAAACTTGTAGTGCAAAGTGTGCCTTGTATACAACCCATTTCATCAGTATCAACTTAAATATTCAACACAGCTTATTGCTCTAAATCAGTTTCAGTGTAGCTTTCTTCCTGTCCTTTTCAAATAGTCATCCATGGTAAAGCCATTTCATTTCAGGATTCATTTCTTTCCAGATGAGAATTGAAAAGCAGAAAATTTACAGAATTTTGAACAGGCCAAGTACAATTCTGCTTTCCATATTGTAAAAGCTTTCCAGTTGGACTAAAGATGGAAAGAAGTTTTACAAAGATTGAGCTTGCACTGAGAGGTTATTCAGAAAGGCTGACAAGCTAGAGCTTTCTCCAGAACACAAGGAGCTAAGAGTGACATTCTGAAGTCAGTCCTCGAAGTTAAAGGGTTTAATAGGATATATCTGGATAAATTATTTCCACTTATGGAGCGTCAAAAATTAAAAAATATAATTTTAGGAAAATCGCTTATAAATCTAATAAGAAATTCAGGTGAAATATTTGTTAGATTATAACATGTTTATCATCAGCTGGAATAAAGCATTTAACATCTTTGAATATAAAGAAAAGCTGGATAATTGCATGAAAAAAAGTAGACTTTTGTTGATAAGGATGCACGAAGATTTGTTAGTAGGAAATTTGTATGGAGCTTGAAAAGAAGCTTTGACTAATGGGCCTTATGGCCTGTTGCTGTGTTGTTGTCAATTGATCTACAAGAAAATTATTATATTTGTAATAAAGCAGTAACTTGCACTTACATAGCACATGGGTGTTGTAAAAATGATTGAGGTGGTTCACAGGAGAGTGAATATGATGCAACTTGAAAATGAAACATGGACGGACAGGTGACCAAAAGCCTAGACAAAGAAATAGGCTTTATGCTATGGTTTACTCTGTGGTGACTCTAGCTTGCATGTTATTGCTTTCTATATTGTGTTTGTGATTGGAGGTGGGTAGTATTTCATTTGCATGTCCTGTGCTTCTGTGTTTTAAAGGGTGGGACGTTGCATCGAGATGTAAGTTAATTCCATTTTCAGTTATAAATGCCGAGTTTTCAATCTCCACAGACTATTATAAAAGAAGGACTTCTAATGAAACAGACAAGTTCATTTCAGCGCTGGAAGAGAAGATACTTCAAGCTCCGGGGACGAATACTATACTATGCAAAGAATTCAAAGGTAAAGACAAAGGCAAAATTTTCAATTGCGGTTTTATAGCAGCAGATATGATATTATCCTGGTCAAATTTGCCTCAGTGTAGCTGACATAGTTTCTTAAACGGTTTTTAATTTTGCATGTGACCTTTATGCCAAAAAGTAAATTCTGGGAACTGACAAAAATGAGTCAGATGATGTTTTTTTAGGACTGTTGTGAAGGAAGTGAAGCAGTTCGAAATATTGGTGAAATAGCCTTGGTAGTTGAAAATATTGTCAGTGATGAGTTGAAAGGAAGAAATGTGCAAGAGCCTAGAGTTAAAGGGATGGAAGTAGAGTGAGTCCATGCCTTATACATGCAGATGAGAATTGAATTATTATGTTGTTGAGGGACCAAGAGTTAATGTTGATCAACAGGCATTTGGATGAATAAGTAGAACCTGATGTAGACGGAAAGGTTTGGTTTGGCTGAAGTTTACAGAGAGCATAGATGAGGAATAGTATCCAAATCTATTACTTATTTGGAATTTAAAACTGATTTTGAATTTTCAATGAAGTGACAAGTGAAATGAATATTCCTTTTAGTGTATTTTAATAACCCAGTTGATTTATGGGCAGGCGGTGAGGGAGTTAGTTAACCAGGAGGAAATGTGGTAAAGTCAAAGGCATAGAGTACTAGCTGAATTTAAAACCAGGAGAAAATTATAACTTTTCTTAAATTTCCCACCTTTTGGCAAGCCAAGTTGAAAGCCTACTAGGCAAGGAAACTAAGGGCAGAAGGCTGCAGCGAAGTGCCTTGAAAAGCATCCGCAGCATTTGGGAAGGTTCAATTATTAAGACTTTATGCCAAGGGAAAAAAGCAGCAATTGGAAAGATTTAAGCAAAATGCTATGGCTTGGTGAAGGTGGGGGAATAGGCAATGGGACATGCTTTGGGAAGGAATCAAGCAAATAATTAGGGTTTGTTGGGAGTGTGTAGGGGTTTTCCTTCCTTGAAGTCTTGGGAAAATCATTCCTGCTCCTGTTTCACAAAGAATGAACTAAAAGTCTTTTACCTTATTGAACATGGACACCTTTTGCAGCCATGTTTTCCTGAAAAACTGGTTGGCAACAGTTAAGTTTATATTAGGACCCAAATTGCACCCAGCAATTTAACCCCGTCATAAAAATGAGTATGTACAAAGGTTGAGGTAAAGGGCCAATATTAACTACCCTGCTGTCATGTGAAGGTTAATGTTGAGGCCCACATCTTAACATTTGCTCATCAGATCTCTTTGTGCTTGTATTCCTTCTGTTCATTAGACTTGCACTGCTTTTAATCATTTCACAATGTTTTTGCTTTTTCTCCCTCATCTTCCAATGAAGTCATTGACTAAGAAGAAAGAACATTACAGCACAGGAATTCCGCCCACGATGACTGTGTCAGCCATGATGGCAATTTAAACTACACATCTTCTTGCACATGGTCTATATCCTTCCATTCCCCGCCTGCTCATTTGATTAAATGCCTCATAAATGTTGCTATTGTATCTGCTTGCACCACTTCCCCTGGCAGCGTGTTCCAGGCACCTGCCATTCTCTGTGTGTAAAACAAAATACTTGCCTTGTAAATCTTCCGTGCGCTTTCGCCCTCTCACCTTAAAGCTGTGCCCTCTAGTATTTGACATGTCCATCTTGGGAGAAAGACTCTTGACTTTCTATCCTATCTATGCCTCTGTATGCTTCTATCAGGTCGCTCCTCAGCCTGTGACGTTCCAGAGAAAACAATTCAAGTTTGTCCACTCCCTCCTAGTTGATACTCTCTAATCCAGGCAACATCCTGGTGAGCCTCTTCTGCTCCCTCCCCAAAGCCTCCACATTCTTCCTGTAATGCAGCAACCAGAACTGCACACAATACTCCAAATGTGGCCTAACCAAAGTTTTATACAGCTGCAACATCACTTCTTGACTTTTATACTCATTGCCCCAGCCTATTGAAGGCAAGTACGCCATACGCCTTCTTTACCACCCTATCTACTTGTGTTACCACTTTCAGGAAACTATGGACTTGTACCCCGAGATTCCTCCATCTCTAATGCTCAGAAGGATCCTGCCTTTGACTATACTGTACCTTCCTCTTACACTTGACCTCCCAAAGTGCATCACCTCACACTTGTCCAGATTAATTGCCCTCTGCCACTCTTCTGCCCACATTTCCAACTGGTCTATATCCTGCTGAATCTCTTGACAGCCTTCCTCACTATCCACAACTCCACCAAATTTTCTGTCATCTGCGAACTTACTAATCAGCCCATCTAGATTTTAGACCAAATCATCTATATATATCACAAACAACAGAAGTCCCAGCACTGATCGTTGTGGAACACCACTGGTCACAGATGCCCAGTCAGAATAATAACCCGCCACCACTACCCTTTGTCTTCTATAGCCAAGCCAATTTTGAATTCAGACTACCAAATCTCTATGGATCCCATGAGCCTTAATCTTCTCGATCAGTCTAACGTGAGAATTTGTTGAAAGCTTTACTAAAGTCCACAAAGACAACATCCACTGCCTTGCCCTTATCAATCACCTTAGTCACCTACTCAAAACAATCATATTTGTAAGAATGACCACTCCTGCCCAAAGCCATGCTGACCATCCCGAATAAGTCTCTGCTTTTTCAGATACAAGTAGATCATATCCCTATCTTCGCCAATAATTTCCCTTCCACTGAATTAAGGCTCACCAGTCTATAATTTCCTAGTTGTCCCTATTGCCCTTCTTAAGCAAAGGAACAACACTGGCTACTCTTCAGTCTTCTGGGACCTCACACATGGCTAAAGAGGATACAAAGATCTCTGTCAAGGCCCCAGCAATCTATCTCTTGCCTCTCTCAATAACCTGTATCGATCCCATCTGGCCCTGAGGATTTATCCACCTTATATGTTCTTCAAGAGACCCAACACCACCACCTCCTTGATATAACATGCTAATAGCAGCATATCTTTCCTGATCTCGCTATCCTTCATGTCATTCTCCTTGGTGAATACTGATGCAAAGTACTCGCTTAGCACCTCGCCATCTTCCTCTGACTCCAAGCATAAATTCCCTCTTTTGTCCTTCTGTGGTCCTACACTCTCCCTAGTTACCCTCCTGTTTTTAATGTTTCTATAAAATGCCTTGGGATCCTCTCTAATTCTACTCACTAAGGGCATTTCATGGCCCCTTTTAGGACTCCTGATTCCTGTTTAAGTTCTTTCCTGCTTCTTCTATATTCCTCAAGAACCCTGTACAATTTCAGCTTCTCAAACCTTACATATGCTCTCATTTTTGTTTTTGATTAAATTTGCAACATCTCTTGTCATCCAAGGTTCCTGAACTTTGTCATCCTTAGAGGTTCTCCCTCACAGAAACATGCTGGTCCTGTATTCTGACCAGCTGGCCTTTAAACTTCTCCCACATGTCAAATGTGGACTGGCCTAATAACAGCTGCTCCCAGTCTACTTTCCACAGCTCCTACCTAATACTGTCGTAAGTAGCCTTACCCAATTTAAAACTTTCCCCTGAGGTTCAATCTTATCCTTATCCATAACTATCTGAAAACTTACAGAGTTATGATCCCTGTTCCACTATTTCTGGAATAAAAACAGAAAATGATTAATTGCTCAGCAAGTCCGTGACATTAGTGAAAAGAGAAACAGAGTAAATATTTCAGATCAGTGAAGGTTGATGAATATTTCCAAAGTTTTTTTTTCCTTTTTTTTACTTATTAGGTATTTTGCTTTTGGATTTTTGGTTGAGTCAGCTGGATGCTACCACCTAGTTGCTTCGCTAAATGGTCATTTTCACATGGAGCCAGGTTGTGACAATGGACAGGCTGTTCAACAGTGGTGAGACATGAAATAATGTGCAAGCCCTTATCATGACCTCACCCAACATATGCACATGGCACTTTCCAGGAATTATCATTAGGTAGTGATCAGGACCGTAGGATGCTGAGACTAATTGTAGTGCGTTTCAATTTCCAGGAATTTCGTTAAAGCCAAAAGAAATAAAGCAGAAGATAGAGATGTGATCTCCTTTTAACAACAGTGGCCCCAATTCCTAAAAGTCTGCTTCATCCTCCTTGTTCATTTGTCTTACTTTAATTGTCCTCTACTTCGCATGTTTGATTGCTGTTAAGCTGCTATTCGATTCTCAATTTCCAAAGCCAATGTGCAAAGTAATTTAATTTTGTAAAAGCTTGTTGCAAATAGAGTTCTCTGTTGAATGGTAGGAGATGCTAATAAAACAGGGGTTACTGCTCTAAACTAGATAAATTCACTCCATTGGCATTGTGCTTTTGTCACTCTCTATCCTAATATGGTGTAGTGTGTTGTGCTTTTAAAAACTCTCCAATATAAAACAATTTGTAGTCCATTCAATTGCATTCTTATTATGACTAAGTGACAGATTTGTTCTGAGCCACTGATTCTGAATTGGTCATTCTTGGACTAGAAAGACTGTCTACATTGCTGCTATAATTTGCAGTCATGAGAAATGTTTAAGAATGACATATACTGGAAAATTCCTTTCTGACTGTTCAGTGCCATCTACAAATTCACACGGTATAAATTTAGCTTTCCAGCTCCCAGGGCCAAAGGCCTCGATCATTTGGCAGCTATCTAAAGACAAACAAAAATGTAGTTTGCTCAAGCAGGAAGTGGTTGGGACGGAGAATACTCCAGCTCAGATTCCACTATTCTCATTCCTGATCCAGTGGGTTTCAGGGTAATATTTGATGCTAGGGTCTACCTTCTTTTATTATATAAATATTATTATTTAGTTTATATTCATTGGAACAGGATTCACCTTTCCCTCCGGGAGTCCATCAACAGGGTGTTATCCCTATTAGCACCCCCCCCCCCCCCCCAGCTTGGAGCACTCACGCAAACCCTTCCCGTTTCACTCATTGATCTTTATAATATGGGCCAGAGTGGAGTTCTACCGTTTCATTAATCTCACTGTAATATATTTATGGATCATAGTACTTCATTGATTCCTTAGTAATGTGACAAAGAATTAGTTTCCTTCTTTCATCCCTCTAAGCATATAACTGTGCACCCCCACCACTATTCCCCCCTCCTCTCCCCGGCCCCATAGTAAAGGAGGAAATATTAAGGAATTTATCTCCAAAGTGATAAATAAGGTAGGTAAATAACTAAGGGCAGATTAAATATATCCAAGCCTGTTAAAAGAAGTGAGAAAATTATAGAGGCTTTGAGTACAATTTTTCACTCCACCCTGGCTACAGGAGTAGTGACTGAGGATTGGAAGACTGCCAGTGTTGTACCATATTTTTACAATGGGAGGAAGGGATAAACCCATTAAAGGGGAGGTAAACATGTCTCATAGACAAATTATTGGAATCCATTTGAAGAGATGATACAAACCTTCACTTGGAAAGGACAGCAGAGATTTGTTAAGGGAAAGTTGGATCTGACAATGTATTTGAATTCTATGAGAAGCCAACAAGGTTGATGAAAGCAGTACATTTGATGTAGTCTGCATGGATTTTCGCAAGGTTATTTGACAAGATCCCATCCAAGTAAAACCCCACCGGATCCAAATTAGCTTAGTGGCAGAAAGTAGAGGGGAATGATCAATGGATTTTTTTTTAACTGAAAGGCCTGTACTCAGTTGCTTGCATTTTGTCATGTGTGTTAATGAGTGAGACTTAAATGTTGGAAGCATGATAAAAAAAGTTAGCAGATGATACAAGAAAAATGGCCATGTGGTTGATTGTGTGCAGAATGTTTTAGACTGCTAAGATGGCAGGCTGGTGTGGTCAGTTGGGCAGATGATATTTAGTAAGAGAACTGAGAGATAATGCATTTGCGGAGGTGCAGCAAAACAAGGGCATATAAATCGGATAATAAATGGTGTGGAGGTACAGAGGAACCTTGCAGTATATGTGTACAGAGTATTTCAGGTTGCTGGACAGGTCAAAAAATGGTTAAAGGGGATACAAGATTATTCCCTTTTTTGCCAAGGCATAAAATATAAGAATGGGGAGGATATCTTAGAACTATGTAGAGTACTGGTTAGGCTACCCTGTTATGCACCTGCTGCTCCATCTGTTGAAGAGTCAGTGGTCTCCACATTGGCCTCATCAGTTACTTCAGAACCCACAGAATCCAAGTGCAGGCAAGTCATCCTCAATCCTGTGCCACTGCAATGTTCTTGTTTTTTTTAATAGCTTGGGATGTATTTCATCTGGGCCAGATAATTATCCTATTTTTAAAGCTGATTATCCCCTTAATTACTCCTCTTTTACAATTGGGGTGAGGGGGTGGTACGCTTATTTTAGAGATGTTAGGTGAAGGCTTGAGTTCTGCAAACAGTTCGGATCACCACATTACAGGAAAGATGTGATTGCAGTGGAGACAGTGCAGAGAGATCGGTGAAAATGCTGCGAAGACTGAAAATTTATAGCTATGAGGAAATATTAGATGTTTGAGTTGTTTTCTTTGGAACAGAGGTGGCAGATGGAATGCTTATTTTAAAATTATGACAATTAAGAAGATCTAGTTCCTTTAACTAAAGAGTCAAAAACTAGGTGGCACAGGTTTAAAGTAATAGACAGGGGATTAGAAGGGAGATGGTGAATGTTTTTACACCTTAAGGTTGGCATGGGTCTGAAACTCACAGCCTGAAAGAGCAGTAGAGGCAGAAACCCTCAATACTTTTAAGCAGTGCTTGGATGTGAAGATCTGTGACTCGCAGGGATACAGAGTTAGTGCTGGGAGGTGAGATTCTGCTGGATTGTTCTTTTTCAATGGACATGACAGATCTCCCATGTCATAATATTTCCATGATTCTGTGATTGATCTCTGCAGTATAAGTTTTAGATTGGATCCTCCCATTGATCTCTCTAAGGGGAGTGTGGGGTCATCCCACTCCATTAATCTCATTGCCGTGGGGTATGGGGCCAATTTCACTGCTCGACTAGCTTTAATGTATTTCTGTCTACTTGCTTGGTCTATAATATAAAATGCTGTGCTTTCAATAACCTTCTTGTATTTTTTTCTTCTAGTCCATCATATTTGATGAGGTCGATTTAACAGATGCCAGTGTTGCAGAATCCAGCACGAAAAATGTTAACAACAGTTTTACAGTGAGTAGCCCTGAAATGAATGATATTTATCAAGAATTTGGCTCCATGCAATGATGTAACTGAGTAGATTTATGTTAATTATAAGCACATGTAGGACAACCGCTTATCTAACAGGTAGTTACTATAACTCCCATTTATATTGTGTTTTTAGTGAAACAAAAATATCTCAATGTAATTTTCATGGAACATTAGGTAATTGTACCATTGGCGGTTTTAATTTGTTTTAACTGTAATGATTCTGCTTGACTTTGCATTAACTGGTGATGTTCCATGCTGCACCTTATAATCCCAGGATGTCTCATAAAACATTATAGCCAAAGAATAATTTCTCAAGTGCATCCGCTATTGTAATTTCAGGGGAAGTAGATTTAATTTGTACATGAAAGATTCTACAAATGAGGGGGATAAAAGAAGAATCAGATGATTTATTTTAATGAAGTTGGCTAAGGTGTAAATATTGGCAAGAACTGCTGTTAATTAGGCCTGAACTATCTTCAACTAAAGATTTATCTTAACTCAGATATTTCTTGCTTCTTTTTAATCATCCTGATCTATAAATTCCATTGTACAAGGGAGTATTGAGTGCAAGTTCATCATTATGCACAAATATTCATAATTTTTTATCTTAAGACTTTGAAAGACTGGGGAGATCAGGTGTTGGGGATTTGGTTATTAAACTAAAAGGGTTGCAGAGGTTGGATGCTGTGTAAGGATATAGGAGTGAGCACTTAGAGGAGTTGGGCGAAATGAGAAAACATATAGGGTTAAAAGTTTAATCATGTAATTTGAAGTAAGCTAGGATGTTGGAGAAAAGATGCTATAGAGGTTATATGCAGGGGCAAAGAGGTTACTGTTGGATATAGAGACTAATATGTAGGCAAAAAGAGGTGACGGGAGTCAGATGTAGGGAGCTGAATTGTGCAAGTAGAATGGTTATAGAGAAATGGAAGAGCAAGGTCTCAGGAGAATTTGGGCTTTTTAAATTTGATATATAAGGATACTGAGACTGAGAGGTTTTTGCTTTTTTGGCATTAAAACAGTAAGAGGAATCTTCTTAATGGTATTTCAAAAAAAAATTCCAAATCCAAGAACCAGGCTTGCAGGCTTCCTCACATAATGCAAATCTTCTTTAAGGAACATTGGGCATTAGTGGTAGAATTTCCCGAGTCTATAAAGTCTTTCCTCACAGTTCTAACCTTGGGAAATAATCCTTGTAGAGTGACATCATAATGCAACCAGAACTTTTGTCCTGGTGAGTGGTGACAAGGGATGAGTGCATGCTACAGTGATGAAGAGGTGGATGGCTGTGTTCTCCCAGAGGAACAGGAGATCCTCCGCAGGCATCTGAAGAACAATGAAGCCAGGGATTAGAGTCCTTGTACAAAGGACTTCATAGTAGAAAGTTGCCAGAAAAAAGTCCGTAAGGGAATAAGGGCCCTCTATGAATGCCAGCACTTGGGGGACCCACCACTGCAGACAAGTGCACAAGTGACATTTATCAAAAATGGAAGGTTCCTTACTTTACCAGCAGAACTGTTCTTCACTTTTCAGCAAGTAGTAATTTGCTCAGGAGAGACTGCCTGCAAGGATTCTGAGGCAAAGTTTCCAAGAGCAAAGGTGACGATGACTTTGACTTTGAGAACAGTGCAGGCACTGTTTGTTTGCTATTTGAGGCTTATCGAGCAAACTAACACAAGTGTCAATACTTTCAAAGTCAAATTCAAGGTCAATCTCACTCTCAAAAACATTTCCTCAGAACCTTGTAGATTGTGAGAATAGATGAAACATATGGGGCTTAATCCCTCACACTATGTTGCAGGATTTGAGAAAAACTTTGTAGTCAAAGTGGGTACCTTCAATTTTTGACAAATACAACTTTTGCATTCACAGTGGAAGGAGCATGGCATTCATAGAGGACACACATGCCTTACAGACACTTCCTTGCTAATCATCTGCTATATGTGTCACCATTTCTGTCAGATGTCTTTTTTTACTCATTTCTCATCTGATGAACGTGGAATCACTTCACTTTTTGAAGGATTTCTTTTCATATCTCTGACCATTTAATTTTGAGGGGTAACCTGCTGAAACCACCCAGGCATATGGTGACTTGCATTCTGTTTGGGTCAGTTTACTTGTGGTTTTTCTTGCAGAGAGCTGTGCACCACTCTGCCTTTATCTGCTGGTTAGATGTGTTTGATTCTTGAAACCTATGAGCCTTCACTGTTATTTAAAGGTATTTCTTTGGAAACTGAATAGTATCACTTGAGGTTCAGGTGAAGATGCTTGAAAATCTTGCCCAAAATGAATTTTGTGTATTGCTCAAGGACTGGCATCTTTTGGGCAAGTTGGGCACCAGAAAGACAACTGTAGGGTGCATGAAATTTCTTGCAGCAAAATGTCCATACCTTATAAGTGACAGATGTTAATTCACTCAGAACAAAGTTCATTAATGCTGTGTTAAAGCAGATCTTTTCTGCACAACACTTTTTTGAGCATTGCACAGATGATTTTTTTTATTCCTGAGTACCTGTAAAATTCAATCACGAAGCCCAAAAGTATGTGAAAGGTAGAATTAGATTTGTTGCATTTGGAGCCTATTAATTGTGATGATATGGAAGTTCTGTCAAGAGGTAAAATATGCTTTCATAAATAAATT
>JAUZTB010000107.1:61568604-61579543 GCA_034780895.1 Rhynchobatus australiae | reverse complement strand
AAAGCAGAGACAGAGTTTAAAAGTAATTGAGGAATGAAAGCAGGGCTAAGACTTACAAAACATCCAGAAAGGAGGAAAAAGAGTAAGACTTGGTACATTAAAAAAAAACTGAGAATGCACAGCAAAAGAAGAGAATTGGAAACACGGATTTTAAGAATGGAAAAGAGAAAGCACAGAGCAGGAACCAGTGCCTCAGAAGGAATTAGGAGGAGGGAAAGGGTCAGGAATTGGGGCTTCAAAAAGACCTTGAAGAAAAGGGGGAGAGAGGTTGAAACAATTTGGTGAAAAAAGGTGAAGCCAAGAAACAAAGCTTCAAAAAGAATTGGGGAAGCCACATGAAAACATCCAAGACACTAATATGGAAAGTCCAAAAAGTGCATTTGCATGAAATAAGGAACAAAAATATAAAATGCTGGAAGCACTTAAAAGAGGCTTCAAAATAAGGTAGAAGGGAAAATAGAGATCAGGAAATGTGTCTTCAAACAGAATTAGGGAAACATAGCAGCAAAGAGAAGGAAAAGGGGCTTCAAAATATAAACTGCAGATATGAGAAAACACAGAGGAAGAACGGAGTCTTTTTAACAAGTGGGGTAAAAACAGAAATAGAGATGGAACCATAGCTTTAAACAGTGTAAAGGAAGGAAAAAGAAATTCTGACCAGGCTTTGATAAAATCATGAATAGCAAATAACAACAACACAGTGTAGAAGAAAATTTAAATACAGCCAAGGATTAGCAGGATCCAGAACAAAGTGCAACAGGAATGGCAAGTAAATTGAGAATAATATTTAAAAATATCACACGAGAAACAACTACAGGTGTCACTTACATGGGATTTACACAAGAAGCATTTGTATATATTTGAATGGAATGCAGAATGTATTCATTTTAATTTATAAATGATTTTCCTGGATACATATATAACCACTGAAATGATGGTGAATGAAACCAAGAACTTAGTTGATTATGGAAACACCATGTGCTTAGCACAAATGTGAAAGTGCAACCATTGATATTAAGCTTGAGCTATTTAATGGAACCTGACTCAATCCCCAAACTATTTTGATTTTCTCATCTAAAAATTAGGTTGTCTGCTGTTAATCTTGCTGTTCCTTGTATGAAGTTGAATTGGTTTAAAATCAGTTTGGGTGATAATGTAATATATTAATGTAATTTGTGCAATTTTACTGGTGCACTTGGCTTACACATTATGGCAAGCGGTATGTGCATGGCTCATCAAAACACGTTCATACCAAACAATAAAATAAAGCCTCAGACAAATTTAAAAAATTGAAACAACTAACTTGAATTTTTTTATGGACTTGACTGTTCATCTGGCTAACTGAGACTGTAATATTTTTGTACATCATCAAGATATATTTTGTCAATTTTGAGTTTAAAAAATGTAAAAGTACATACAGACTGGTCTATTTTACAATAATTCAATAACACAAACCCAAAAGTTCCATAGAGATAGGAAGCTCCAGTGGAAGACTTCAGGTCTGGAAGTTAAAGTTAAAAAAACAATTCTGGGCTAACCTCCCCCCTGTAATACATTTTCTTTGCCTCGGCTTCATTAAGCTAATGTAATCTCTCTCCTCTCAATGTGCCATCGAGGCAACGTGGTTTCTTTCTTCCTCGGGCTCAATCTTTCTGAAGATAATGCTTCTTTTCTTCACAGGCATGGTTTTATGATACTCCAGCCAAGAAATTTGATCATGTGGCACTATTGTATAATGTGTAAATTCCCCATAAATCTTGTTAAACCAATGTAGGTCATACTACCAATCTTTTCCAGGTGAAATAGCCCCTATCAGCAACTTGAACCAGGAACTTATGAAGAGTTCTTTGGGAGTCAGCAAGTTCAATTTGGCATGTATTTTGGGGTGTAAACCACTATATTACTGATGTCTTTTTAGCTAATTTCACACTTTTCTGCCAGGAATTTGAACAGATATTAGTGCAGGTTTAGCACAGACTGATCTGTTTTTGTCACTGTTTTTCCCACCCATTCATGAATTTCATTCTCAGTTTATCTCTACTTGTTATTTCACTTCTAGCCATATATTATACTTTCCTATCTTTCTGCAATGTGATGGGAGTAACCCAGAAAAAGGAATGCATTCTTTTGGTTATTTACCCAGTGTGCTGGTGCTTTTGGAATGAGGTTGATCAAGGAAACTATTGACCCTGTCAGTATTTCAGGTATTAATCTTCAAACACAGCTAAATTTGAAACTTAATTTAAGGAACATCCCTTTGTTTGTTGCAAGAGCATATTGAAAGCAAATCCTGTTCTGTTTTATCAGTTCCTGAGATTTTGACTTTTTAAAATTAAATGCCTAATAAAAATTCAATGTAAAATATGACACATTGATATATTGTAAAACAGGGGAGGACCAACAGAGAGGGTTTGATACTACTCTGTGAAAATTGGATTGTTTTCCTTTTCATCCTTGATGTCCAGTTTTGTAGATATAGTTAATCAGGTATATTGTCAAGGATCCGTCACAAAAATGAGGCTTTGGATTAAAAAGATGGAAGATATTATGTCAGAGGCATAGGTTTATGCTTTGACCCCATATTTACATATTCAAAAATATGAAGCCCTTTGTAAGTTGTGGCAATACTCTGGAGCAACTAATGGAAAAGCAGTAAAAGGCAAAAGTACTGCACATGCACAGAAATGGACAGTGTTACAATAGAGAAAAGAACAGTCAACATCCATGGAGGGAAAAGACAAATTGTTAGTTTGAATGCAGACCATTCTTCAAAACCTAAAGATACTGGATATTTTAATACAATCAGGAAAAGGCAGGAGAAAATATATGTCTAAATTTTTTAAAAATGGCAGATACAGAACTGGGCAAGGCAACACATTATCATAGTTAACAATTGGAGAGAAACATTAAGGCAGTATAGAAGGATATTTAGATAAGGAAGTGGAATATGTGGGATTGAAGTATAAAATAAATTTTAAAAAGAAAGCTTAGTTATTACAGTTATTGAAATCATTGTTCAGATAAAATGACCCTGAGTGCTTTCAGCAAAAAAATTTGGCTTTATATAGGAGCGCCATGAAAGTGTAATCAGCTGTAAAAGAACACTGTGCACAGAAGTTGTGAACCAAGGTTTGTTCTGAGGAGTGCCTTAAAGGAGGACAGGAAGTTGGAGAGGCAGAAAAGTGAACTGAAGGTACAGCTGCCAGTGAGAGGTGCACATGGAGGCCAAAGTTAGAGTGATGCTAAGTTCTCAAAGGTTTATTAGCTAACGAAAAATGGCATATTGCTCTCATGTTTTTGGTGAGCTTTGTTGAAATATTAAAAAGAAGTCAGTAACAGAGGATCAGAATGGAAGTATTAGAGCGTGTTATACTTGGTAACCCAAACAACGCCTTGGGCTATTTTGGCATTTGATAACATCAAAATTGGTTTCACTAGCATCATTCAGGCTCTGCCCTTTCCCAGCATCACTGGTTGTCACATAATATCAGATATGTTTTGTTGCAGGAGAAATTTGCAGCCAATTATTGTTTCATTCAGGTTAATATGACACAGCATGAATCCAGGGCTTAGAGAGTTAAATCACAAGGACATGTTGCATAAACTTGTATTCCCTTGAATTTAGAAGATAATGTGAGATGTTTAAATATTAAAACAATTTGATAGTGTAGATACAAGCAAACTATTTCCTCCGATGAGGGAATCAAGAATGAGAGGAAATCTTAAAATTTTGACAAAATCATTTAGAAGGGTAATCAGCAAGCACTTTTCCCAGACACATTAAAATAGATTTCCAGAACTGATCTTTGCCTTAGATGTTGATGGGGCAATTTAAATTTACAAGTCTGAGACTGATAGGTCCTTTTAAGATAAGGATGTCAAAGATTATGAAATAAAGAGAGAAGTATTTTTTGCACAGCAAGTTGTTGTGATCTTGAATGCACTGGGTGAAAGGCAGAAGAAGATTCAATGGTAACATTCAGAAGAGAATTGGATAAAGTTTTTCAGAGTAAAATTACAAAGGTATGGGAAAAGAGCAAGAGGGAGTAATTAATTCTCAAAGAGATGGCAGAGCTGTGTGCCATCCTGTGCTCTAACATTCCATGATTCTAAGATTGGAAAATAGTAATGTTTTACAGATGAACAATGATGGCAGAGGAGGCTCAAGGGATTTGCTACTATTCACTGTAATAGAATATTACATTATGATTAACCCACCATTAACAAACCTAGACATATATGGGAAAAGCTGTTGTGTTTATCTGTCAGTGGTTCATGGCTTAGGTGGGCTGAATTATCAGGGTTTGGCCTTAACTGTGCTTTTGATTAATTTCATTCTTGCTTTCTTTTCAAATCTAACTGAGTCTCTGTTGTGCAGGATGGTGCAGGAGGTAACAGGTGATAAGAAAAGGTTTTTGATGTGTTTACAAATCATTTATCCATACCTGGGTACAGCATGCATCGCCATGAGTTTCACTGGTTTCTACTAATAAAGGTCACAAATGTAAATGTAGTATTGCATTATTGCTCTCACACATTTTTGTGATCTAAATTAAAGCATACTGTCAACCATATTAAAGTTGTAGTTTTGTAAGTCCTAATGCAAGGTCTCAACCCACAATATCGACTATTCCTTTGCATCTAAGATGATGCCTGACCCACTGAGTTCCTCCAGCAGATTGTTTTTAGTTCAAAGTTGGAATTTTTTTTGCTGCAATTTTTTTCAGCTCTGGTTTATAAGCTTAATGGTCAGTTTATGAATACCTGGATTATACATGAATAAAGCAGCCAAGATTTAAGGTGCACAGCTTTGGAACAAAGTTTGTGTGGAGGTTTGAGAGTGTTCTGATCTCTGAAATGTGCATCATTTTGGAGCTGGGCTGATCTGCTCTTAAAGTGTAATGTGGGGAAATGTCAGATTTTCCACTTTGTTGGTAACAATAGAAAAAAGAATATTCTCCAAGAGGAGAGAGATCAAACATTGTTGCTGAACAGAGGGATGCCTTTGTAGATTTTTTCTTGATTCACTTTTTGGGATATGGATGTCACTGGCAAGGCCAATATCTATTGTCCACCCCATATTACCCTTGAAAAAGCTGATGGTGAGCTAACCTTTTAAACCATTACTATCCTTCTGGTGAAGGTACTTCCAAAGTGCTCTTGTGTAGGCAGTTCCAGGATTTAGACCCAGTGATAATGAAGGACTGGAGAGATATATTTGAAAGTCTGGATGGTGTTTGAAGAGAACCTGCAGGTGAGGTGTTCTTATGCACCCATCGCCCTTCTGCTTCTCATTGGTAGAGGTTGCAGGTTTGGAGATGGTGTTAGAGTATCAAGACAAATAACTGCAATGTACTTTGTAGGCACTGACACCATTGTGCACTGATGATGTAGGGAATGAATGTTTATGGTGAATGAGATACCAATTGAGTAGACAGCTTTGATCTGATTGTTGTCAAGCTTCTTGAGAAGTTTTGGAACTGCACTCATCCAGGCAAGAGGAGCATACTCTTTTGTGCTTCTGACTGATGGCAGAAAAATTTTGGAATGTCAGGAGGTGACTCACTTTCTACAAGACACCACATGAAACTTTAAAAGTTAACATTGGCTACACCAACTATTCAGGAATGTTGGCCTTTATTGCATAGGGAATGGTGTATAAAAGAAGGAACGTATGACTAAACAAGGCATTGATAATAGCACACCAAGTGTATTGTGTACAGTTTGGTCTCCTTGCCAGGAGAAGAATATATTTACAGTACATTGGAGGCAGTTCAGAGAAGATTCATGAAGATGATTCTTAGGATGAATGGGTTGTTTTATAAGAAAAGGTTGAATAGATGGGCCCATAGTTGTTCTTTTCAAAAGTGAGAGGTGATTTTATTGAAACATAAGATTCAATGGGACTTGATTTCGTACATGCTGAGCGAATGTTCCCCTAATGAAGGCATTTAGATCCAGTGGGCTGTAGCTTTAGATTAAAGGGTCACCTATTTAGGACAGAGATGAGGAATTTTTTCTCTGGTTCTCATGTGAGGTTAGGTTTGTATTGATAACCGGATTGTATAGTGTTAGATTGACTGTTCTGAAAAATGTTTGAATGGAAAATGTGAGTATATTCACGTATAGTGTGATTTTTGATGTGGTTTGTTATAGGATATGAGCAAAAGAAGATACAGATAAGAGGCTCTCAATCACACATACACTTACTGTTGCTGTGCTAAATATAACTTTAGCACTGATATAATCTTTAGGTCAGTGATCAAACTCGCTTCCGATGTGAAGAACCATCCTTTCCACTTGGTTGAGCATAATAAATGTGACCGTGTTTCAGGGTATGAGCGTTGAATGCTAAAACCACTAAGCATGCAAGGAGAGAAATAACATTCTGAAAAGTTAGCACTGACAACTCAATGAAATGCTCTGCCGATTCTGCCAGCTTTCACCACAGGGTCTGAGGACCCTTTGTAATCTGGCATATTTGATTATGTTACAAAAACAGAAATGCTGGAAGAACTCATCCAGTCAAGTAGCATCTGTGGAAAGAGAAACCAGTTAACGCTTCATGTTGAAGACCCATCATTAGAACTAGTTTCTCTTTGCTGATTAAGTAGTTGGGAATGGGTAGAATAATGCACAAGTAACAAAGGAAAAATACCCTTCCCCCGAATTCTCAGGTGGTCATTGTGTATCTGTGGAGAATTAAGCAGAGTTAACCTTGCAAGCTTATGACCTTTTGTCAAAACTGGTGGATGTTAGAGGTGTACAAAGTTTTAAGAGTATATAGAGACAGAGAAATGGAAAGAAAGGAAAGAGACAGTGGAAAGGTCCTTGATAGGATGGAATGCAAAATTATATTTAAGTAGGATGGTGATGCAAGACAGAAGGGAGCCATATGGGACAAAGAAATTAAAGCTATGTTTGGAGGAGCTGCAGATTGAAAAAGCAAAACTATTACCAAGCTTGCTCTCCATAGAAGAGAGTAATGATTGTAATCTGAAACAGTTGAGCTCGGCATTGAGCCTGAAAGTTGCAAAGTGCCTAATCGATATATGAAGTCCTTTGAGTTTCTATTGGGTTTTACTGAACAGGACTGAATGTGTTGGGACAAGGAATTAAAGTCACAAGCAATACCTGTAAAACTGAAATTCAATACTCTAGAAAACAATGACCCAATCTGGATTGGTCTGCTCAATGTGTTTAGGTAGAGTCATCCAAAGAACAGCATGTTTGACAAATCTATTAAACTTCTGGCAAGATAGTTAAGGTTGAGCAAGAGAATATTGTATCTTTAGATTTTCATAAGACATTTGATCAGGTCCCACATGATGGCTGTTGACCAGATTAATGCTGAAGGGTATAGATTTGACATAATTGTACAGAAGCATGAATCAAGGGTTGGTTAATGGGGGGAACTGAAATAAATGGTACATTTTTGATTGAGAAAATGGCACATTTATGAAAATTTAGCATGATCTTACATAATGATAAAGCAATACTAGCAGATGGAACACTTGTTTCATAAGGGGAAAAAACTCTTGTTCCAGTCCCAGTCAATTTCAGGATAGTAAATGACTCTTAATATGATTGCCATGTTATTTTTACACTTTGCTTAAACTTGCCTACAACTTATTAGTTCAGATCATCCCATCTGACATTCACCCGTCACCCACCTTCTAATTGCAACTACAGAATTTGCCCTTCAGAAATATTGATGAGACTGCAGAATCTCTAACCAAGTTCAGCAGATCAACCGTGCTGTGCACTTCATGCCACTTGCTGAACATGGTGTGTGGGGAATGTCACATGATCTGCCTTCATACTAACTGATGGCATTATTCCCTTTCATAAATGACTGACATGGAATCCCTTGGTGACACCTCTCAAGTACTCTAACAGAGTAGAGCCTTGCCTACCTATCCATCCCAAAAGAAATTAAAATGCCATGTAGGGTTACCATGTCAATGATCTGGGAGAAAGAATTAGAAACATTTTTTTAGGTATGAAAAAAATTACTATCAAGTTTTATCTTCATTTGCCTAAAATATCTCTGGTAATTGGGACAAACAGTCATAATGTTCACTTGGCCATACCTGAGGCCCGAACTGAACCAGAGGTTCTGGAAATATTCAGTCTCACTCAGCTAAAGGTGACCCATCACTCAGCTGTACAATCAAAGTCTCATCAGAGCTTGATCACTGAAAGATGGGGGCTGCCTGCCAATGCAAAAGCCAGGAGATTCTAGCTCTCATTGGTGTGACAAGAGATAAACCTTGATGGCTCAACAGTTTATCCTCATGGTCACCCTGATTTTAACCTATCAAAGACATCATTGCTCCCCTAACCTCCCTACTACTTAACAAGCTTCTTTCCTTTCCTTCCCAGTTCTGACTAAAAGTCTTCAACCAGAAGCATTAAATTTGATTCTCTTCCCACAGATACGGCCTGTATTTTTTTAAGTCATGTTTCATTAGTGCCCATGACTTTTTACTCCCAGATTTCCATCTATTCCTATTTCTATCTAGTCCTGATGAAGGGTCTTGGCTAAAAGTGTTGACTGTTTGTTTTCCTCTGCCTGACCTGACCTGCTGAGTTCTTCCAGTACTTTTTCTGTATTGCCCCAGATTTCGACATCTGCAGAGTTTCTTGTATCTATGCTCTTAGTCCATTGCCTTTATTTCGAAGAGTCCTTATATTGAAGCATGCACAATGAAGGAGCATCGGACTTGTTTGTTTCCTTTGTCCCGGCCTTTGATTCTTCTGTTTTTCAAAGTCATTCCTCTACCTCCTGGACTTGTTTCCTAAATCCCTAACTTCTTCATCCAGTTTTATGTCTCTCCCTTTTTTTGAAGCTGCTGTCATCATCCCATTCCACGACCAACATAATTCTCGATGGCACAACATTCCTCCTTGCAGGGATACTGATGGTAGCCATGTTGAGATTCAACCTGTCCAGCTTATGCAAGTCCTACCTTCTCTGAGCCAATCCAGTAGCCCAGAAGCTTAAAGCCCATCCTCCTGCACCATCCCTTTAGCTGTACATTCACCTGCACTTTCGAGTCACATACTCATCTACACTATATAGTAAGATAAGTTATTGTTCAGTGCAAAGACATGTTGGGGATTGGTTTGCTGTCCCATTCAAGGCTGTGTGGGTATAGAGAAGTGGGGCATCCATGATTAAAAGTGGAGAATTGGGACAGTGAAACCAGAAACAGATGGGCATTGAAAGAGTCTTGGATGTAAGCCCAAAGAAACTTGATAAGAAGAGAAAACGTGTCATTCCCACTCCTCCAAACTTGTCTGCTGAGAATATCACAGATGATGCCCTTGCTATTTCCAGCTCATACAGTGAGGTTATACTGTATATCCTTCTGTGCATATGAGGATTGCTTCCATTCTATAGCCCCAGAAACCAGAAGAAATCTCCATTTCACTTTTTGGAGAAATTCTGGCACCAGCAATGCTGAAGACAGATTAGATTGACATTATTTCTTTGCTATTTGTGGAAACGTGTTGTAAATTGACTGGCATATTTCTCACATTACAACAGCGACAACAGTCCAGAAAGTACTTTAATAGATGTAAAGTGCTATGGAACATCTGGAAGTTATAAAAGGTGCTATATAAAAACAAGCCTTTATTTACTGTAACTTGCTGGTACCATAGTCCATGTGAATAAGCAATAGTTGTTTGAGGGTGAGGCCAGAATGCCATGTTGGTCAATTAATTGTGTAGGTGAGTAACAGAATCCAGGGGAAGTTTATGTGAATATGGGAAGAATAATGGGATTAGTGTCAGGTTAGTGTAAGTGGTGGCTTGATTATCAGCCTAGACTCAGTGAGTCAAAGTGCCAGTTTCCTTTCTGCATTACTCTATGACTCTGACTGTGATTCAGATGAGTGAAAAAGCAGACTCCAAGAGTGTGGAGAGGTTAGCAAATCCTGTCAGAGTCGAGGAGAAGTTATCAATATGTACAATTTCCATTAGCACTTTTAACATAGAAAAAACTTTCCAAGGTGTTTCTAAGGAGCATTACCAAATAAAATAAATTGTTGCCAAGCCAGATAAACAGGTATTTTAGCAGAATGACCAAAGACGAGGTCAAAGTAGATTGAAGGAACTTCAGAGAAGGAAGGAGATTTAGCAAGATGGACAGGATTATGGAGTGAATTCCAAAGCTTTGGGCCTTGGGAGCAGAAGGCACAACCACCATTGAAGTAATGGATGCACAAAATTCTAAAATTATTGGAGTGCACATAACTCAGCAAATTGTAAGGTTGGAGGAGATTACAGGGACAGAGAGGAGTGAGAACATGGACAAATTTGAACTTCTGGGAAATTTGCTAGGTCAGGAAGCACAGGGATGATGGGTGAACAGGACTTGATGGCAGCATAGTGGTGCAGCTGGCAGAGCATAGCCCCTGAGACCTGGGTTCAGTTATGAGCTCTGGTACTGCTTGTGTGGAGTTTGAGCATTCTCTCTGTGACTACATGGGTTTTCTCCAGGTACTGGTGATCCCTGCGTTACGGTGGGATTACATTCCTAGAAAACATCCATTTCATGCTTTCCCATCATGCAAAACCCTATTTCCCATTAAATCCCATGTTATAAGTGGAGATGTGTTTCTACAGGATGTTTTTCTCTCAACAATAAGAGAGTACTGCAGCTGCTAGTTCTTAAGAGATTGCCTTGTCAGGTTTGAAAGCAAAGTTTTGGATCATAACAAGTTTATGCATAGGAGAATGACTGAAGTCAGCCTATTATATGACAAAGCATAGATAAGGACTAAGCAGCAGATGAGCTGAAACAAGAATAGAGGGGGTTACCAAGGTGGAAATTGGTATTAGATAGACAGAGGTATAGGGTCTGAAACCTAACTTAGGGTCACATATGACACCAATCTTTGCAAGCAGTCTGGTTTAATTTTAGAGAGTG
>JAUZTB010000107.1:61519587-61529921 GCA_034780895.1 Rhynchobatus australiae | reverse complement strand
GATAGGTGAGACGCAGGTGCAATTAGCCACATAATATAATGAGGTTATGGCAGTAACAGCCATGGCTTAAGAAATGGGTGAAGAGGGTTTTCAAATATTCCTAAATATTAGGTGATAAAACAAGACAGTAAAGGAAAGAGGGGAGGAAAAGAACTAATGAGAATATTGCAGTGGTTATCATGGAATAATCAAGGACAGAATCTATCTTGTCTGGAGATGTGATTAGAATACTGGGACTATTGTGGAGCATGTTTGCAGTGAAATTGCAGAGATATTAGTGATAACAGGGGACTCAACTATCCAAATACTAACTGAGGTAGCATTAACATCAGGGCCACCACGGGACAGCAGTTTCTAACATGTTCAGAGGAATTTTTTTTGATCAGTTTTATTTCAGGGCTTACATGAAGCACAGCATTGTTGGAGTTGCTTCTGGGAAATGAACGGGGTCAAATGGAGCAAGTATCAACAGGAGAACAACAAGAAAGTACTGATCACCGTAGGTCTAAAAAGCTATGGAAAAGAATATAGACCACTCCAGGCTACAAATAGTTAATTGGAGAAAGCCTAATTTCAGTGGATGAGAACAGATCTGGTAAATTGGAATCAAAGCTCAGTGGGCAAAACTATAATTGAACAGTGGGAGGCCTTTAAAATGGAGATGTTTCAGCCACGTTCTCAATACATTCCTATGAAGGAAAGGGTATAAAAATTAAAACCAGACCTCTGCATGGCCAACAGACAGGGTGCTTTTTTTAAAAAAAAGCACATGATAGGTGTCAGATAAGTGAGAACTGAACTGATTACAGGAAGTTTAGAGGGAAAGTAAAGAAGGAAGTAAGAGAGGGACTGAGAAACAACTGACAGCATAAAAAGAAATCCAAAAATTATTCAATAGATATGTGAGCAGGAAAGTGGTTGTAAGAGGAGACGCAAGGTTGCTCAGACACCAAAAATGAAAATTACTCATAGAGGTATAGTGTATGGCAGAGCTTACTAAATCCGTATATTACATCAGCCTTCATCAAGGAGGAAGGTGCTGCTGAAGTTTCAGCAAAAGAAAATGTAGTTGAAATTCTGAATAGGCAAAAAATTGAAAAAAGAGGAAGTAATAGAAAGGCTAGCTGCACTTAAAGTGGATGATCCAACTGGCCCAGATGGAATGCATCCTGGTTTGCTGACAGAAATCAGGCAGGAAATTGCAGAGGTGGCCATGATCTTCCAAACACCTCAGATTCAAGGGTCGTCCACTTCTCGGCACCACACTGAATGAAAGATGCAAAGGTTTGAGAAAGGGTGCAGAAGAGGTCAACTGAAATGATTCCAGGTTTAAGAGGCATTCATTGCGTGGATAGACTGGAAAACTGAGGCTGATTTTCTTGTCTTAGGGGGGCTTCAATGAGGTATTTACATTCATGAAGGGTGTAAACAGAATTGGTGGACAAAGAATGGTGGTTAGCAAAAAAACAGAAGTAACAAGGAATCTTTTTACACAGCAAGTGGTTAGGGTCTGAAATGCACTGCCAGGTGTTGTAAGGGGTGTAGAATAAATTATAGCCTTCAAAAGGGACCTTGGTAAATATCTGAAAGAAATTGCCTTTGTCTGTACAACAGTTTCTGTACTTCGAGAATTAATTCACCGGCTCCAAATTCTTTGGGGCATTGTAGGCATAAAATTCATTGTGCCTTAAGCAAATACTTTTTAGTGTATTGTACCCAGTGACTCATTTAGAAAGTAGAGCTTCTGTTGGTACATTGCTGTTGAAGTGCACAAACAACAATGAAATGAGGGAAAATGCTTGAGGAGCTTAATATACTTCCCACTATACTTCCCATTTCCGGTGTGAAGGCTTGCAGCCGACCCACTGTGATATCCAGTCCCTAAGCATGATAGGAAAACTTCTGGCCCATTGAAAATTTTTGCCCTCCTCAAATCACGACCACCAGTGCCAATTCATCCTTTATTTTGTAAGCCCTACCACTTCCTACAATTATCAATGAGTGATTGTTTTCATTGAGCTCAGACATTTCATTTGTTTGTTTGCTTTACTTCTGCTATTCGTGCTAATCTGGACCAATTGATGTTGTCACTGTTTTTGTCAGTATTGATGACCTTTTGTTTTCTTCTGTATTACAGTGTGATGGTCAGCGCATTCCCCTACCCAGCCTGCAAGGTATTGCAGTGCTAAACATCCCCAGCTATGCTGGTGGTACCAACTTTTGGGGTGGAACCAAGGAAGATGATGTAAGTACAACTTTAAGACCAGTTATGGTATGTGAAAATAAATGGGGTTGCAGGTGGAGTATTCATTTTGGTGTACAGTAAATGCAAACCACAGATCCATGGTACTCGTATCCTTACAGTGATGCTGATCACTGCAATCTCTTGTGCATTAATATTATTGCTGACATAACCCTTGTTGTTCATTCTGCAGATCTTCACAGCCCCTTCTTTTGATGATAAGATCTTGGAGGTGGTGGCTGTGTTTGGCAGTATGCAAATGGCAGTTTCACGAGTCATCAATCTGCAACATCATCGAATTGCTCAAGTAAGAAAGCTCACCCATGCCTGTTTTATTTTCTTCTTTGCATCTTCTTGTTCAGAATGGGTTAACGCCATTCCTCATAGCAATCTTTACTGCAGTGCCAAGGACATTCATCCCCACTTCATTTCAAGTGATCTACCTGCATAGACTATTCTTCCCTCGTAATTGGTCCCTGTGTCAAAGGACACTCAGTAGTTGCCTTTTGGGCCAATAATAGATCAAACTCCCATTTGTTGCTGTTTCTGTGCCACTGGAGGTATAGAACTGGAAGTAGTCCAAAGATTATTGTTGGGCCTTGCTCTTTGGTCTCTTTTCTGACTCATAAAACTCTTTGTGAGATGTCACCTCATTTGTTCAATTATGGAAAATCTGGCATTTCCCTTTTCTTTCATTCTTTCAGTCTCCACCAATATCCTAACTTTCATGACTCATTTCTCACCAGTAAATTCAATACTACATTTTCATAGTAAACCAAATGACACAGTAAATGCAACCATTCAGAAAATAGCTGAAGACACTGCTGATATAACGTTACTCAACCTGATACTAAGAATGAAGTGGTTTTACTGAATTCTCATGTTACAATTATAGATGAAAAGACACTCCAACTAAGAGGTAAAGCTGAAAAAATACAGCCAATGCTATTTGTATGAAAGAAAATCAAAAATGCTAGTGACATACCATGGGGAATCAAATCCAGTAAATGGGATAACTTGTGGTTTGGGAAAATAAAATAACCATATAATGTTGGAATTGTAAAAATTCAGTTGGTTCACCAATGTCCAGAGAAAGGAAGCTGCCATGACCATCTTCTGGCATGCATGTTTTACGGGCCCACACACTGTGGTTAACCCTATGCACTCTAAACTGGCGATACTAAAACAAAATAGCCTTTTAGAGGAAGGAGACCTATCACCACCACTTAGGTCAACTAGACGCTAGTGAAAACCAGTCTTGCCACGCCAGTCTTACTCACAGCCTGAGAACAAATAAGCCAAAAAACAAACTGTATAATGGAGCTAGGAATCCAATACTCAGCACAATAGAAGCTAAAACAGTGAACTCTTTCAGAGGCTGTGTATTTCAATTTCTTTTTGATCTTGTATGCTGCACATATATCAATCTCGAAGGAATAGGCTGTTTGTTTATTGAGTAACAGCAATGGAATAAAATGTTTGACTTATTTCTTGTTATGTGGAATGCAAACAGTGAGGGCAAATATTAAGACAGTGGGTTGTTTCACAGCTTCTTTAGGCCTCCTTAACTTGGATGCATTTTTTTTCCTACCTCCAGTGTCGTTCAGTAAAGATTACAATCCTCGGCGATGAAGGCGTCCCAGTACAAGTGGATGGGGAAGCTTGGATCCAGCCCCCTGGCTACATAAAAATCATTCACAAGAACCGTGCACAGATGTTGACCAGAGATCGGGTAGGTACTATCTTGAAGCCTGGAGGAGCTGGTTTTAACCATTGAGACCCAAAATAACTTCCAGAAAGGACAACTTGGAAAAATAGTTCTGTTCTGCACTACAAAATTCCACTTCGGCAGTAGATGTCAACCATGCAGAAATAACATTCATTATGCTTTAAGCATATTGTTTGTGTTTACATAAGACCACTGACAATTTCCATTACTCTATCAAATGTCCTAGCTGGTGGCACTACACTAATTACCTGGAGGACAGTGTATATTTTAATGTTAATATGACTTTGAATGGGTTTGTTTTATTGTTCATGACTTCTACTTAGTTGCCCATTATAAAATCTGTTGCACTTCTGACTGAACTTTCTTTAATAACGAAAGTGCTCAGTTTTGCCAAACACAGCTAAGAACCAAAGAAAATCCTGAAATGTACCAGAAATTAAGGTCAAAATCTTCAAGCCACTCTGATATTAAATTCACATTAGGAAGAACAACCAATCAGTACATCAAAATGTTTATTTTCCACATGAGACTATTGTATTTCTTTTTTTATTTGTATGTTTTTTGGGATCTGGACATCACTTGCAAGGCCCTGTCTTTAGCACTCAACTGCTGGGACATACCATCATTGATGATGCAGTTGTTCTTGGGGTCTTCTCCTCTCTTTAGCTGTTTAATTGTCCATCAACATTTGTCTAAGATGAGGATAACATTTGTCATACAGATTCTCTTGTTTGAATATTGACATGATTAGTTGCTTGCTATGGCAGTCATTTTGAAAAACTTAGGGCATGTCAAGAGAGTATGGCCAATTTCCTAACATGAAACAGAGACAGAAGGTTTTCTGAGCATGTTGCCTTTCTCAAGGAATACTACACTAAAGGCAATTATACTGCATCCTAATCACATGTGATGTCACCTCTTTGCTTCCTTTAGCTGGAAGGTTAAAAAAAAAGAGATGGAATGGCATTGAATCCCAGTGCAGTGGAAGCCTGAGTTTGGATAGGTGAGGTGATCTGCCATCAATTTTGAGTGCATTTGTGTCTGCCCATCCCACAGGCATTTGAGAACACCCTCAAATCTTGGGAAGATAAGCAAAAATGTGAACTACCTCGTCCATCATCCCAGCATGCCTTGCAGCCGGAGATAGTTTCAGAAGAGGAAGCTGCTGAGATCAATCAGTTCGGCCGAGCGGCTGGAACGCTCATCCATCGGTAAGTGGCTCAAAGGACATTTACCCTAAACTACACATCTTTTCCCTCATCTTAGACAGCAGGACAGGCTATGCTGCAGATATCCTGGGAGTGACCTCTGCTATGGTGGCAGGAGACTGGGACAGACTTCTGGTCGTAGACCATGAGTAGAGTTTCCTGTAGGAGAAAATATACAGTCTTCAGCAATGAATACTAAAGGGGAGGTTGAAGTTCACTGTCTGATCTTTGCTACAATTCATCCCCAACTTAAGAGTTGAGCCAGTGTGCAAGAGAAACATTAGAGCTGCAAACAACAAATTGCAATGTGCATTGTAGACTGTCAGAGCTGTAATTGTTAACCCAGCTGAAGAGGACATAATGTGCAGGAAAATAGGTAACATCCATCTGCTATGCGCAGTGGAACTCTGTATACTTAAGGGGAATGGAGAAGTTGCAAGTCTTTTGCATGTGTAACAAGCTATGAATCAGCCCTATGTAAATAGGAGGCATAAGTTACCTGTAATATGATTTAAAAATGGCTGCTTGTTAGATGCACTGGGGTTAGTGCCAAAAGCCATCCAGTTCAGTAAAATAGGCCATATTATAAAGCTGTAAGAAGTATAAGTTGTCTTTATTTCATCATAACAAGCTGTGTATTTTAGAGAATACAGTAAAGATTGTTAGTTGTTTGTCACATGGGGAAACTAATGCTCTCATCCAATATTCCTTCACATATGTCTCTGGAACTTCGAAGATCAGGCAGTACCAAGCTTCTTGTTTTGATTTATGGTATTGTTCTATTGAGTGTTTCTCTGGTCAGGTTTCAGATTTGGCTGATGTACAGCAAAATTGTTCGGATCAGAATTCACTCTCCTGACTTTTCTTCATCAATGAGCAACCTATGCTTAGCTAACATTGCATTGTCCTGTTTGCTTTGTTTCCCCAAAACCTTCCGCATTAGGCCTCCATCTTCCATTTCACTATTGTTTAAATAGCTGATGTTCCCCATCTTTCTTTTTGTTCCCTACAATGTCCTTCCTCCTCCTTTTTCTCTCCAGGATTCGGGAGACTGCACAGCTTCATCATACCATGGAACAAGAGCTTGCACATGCGGTAAATGCCAGTGCCAAATCAATGGATAAAGTTTATGCAAAGTCAAAAACAACAGAGGTAAGAAATGGTATTGATGACTGTGGGCTATGGGATGGAAATCTATAACTAGCTAGACTGGATGGGCTATCTAGATATATAGTCAGGCTAGATGCAAGTATAAGGGAATGGATAGCATACTTCTCTTTACTGGTCAGACTACTTGGCAATGATGTTCGTAGCTGGGCCAGAGTTGTCAATAAGGTAGGGAGTTGCAGTTGGCCAAACTACAGTCTGCTGCACTCCTCCTAACTACCACGGCTGTTTCCTAAGGGTTGGTGCCCAAAACTGATTGCAGCCAGCATCTGTCATCTGTAGTCTACATGGACTTCAGTAAGGCCTTTGACTAAGTCCCACATAGAAGGCTGATCCAAAGGTTAAATCCCATGGGATCCAAGGTATGTTGACAAATTCAATCCAAAATTTACTTGGGAAAAGCAAAGAAAAGGCTACTTTTATAATTGGAGGTCTATGACCAGTGGTGTACCGCTGGGAACCTTGCTGTTTGTTATATACATAAACAACTTGGAGGTGAATATAGGATGTATGATTAGTATGTTTGCAGATGACACAAAATTAGTGGTGTTGACAGTGAAGAGGGTAGTATAGACTACCGAATGATATTGATAAGATGGTAATTTGGGCAGGGCAATGGCAGATGGAATTTAATCCTATTAAGTATGAGGTGATGCACTTTGAAGGGTCTAATAAGGGTAAGACATAGGATAGTACAGCCTAAGGAGGATGCTGTAGAAGGCAAATGGGATGGGTGCCTTTGTTAGCTGAGGCATTGAGTGTAAGAGCAGGAAGGTCTTGGTACAAATTTACAAAACATTAGTTGGGCCACATCTGGAATACTGTGTGCCTTCTGTGTCCAGGTTCAGTGTTATCTAGGCAGAGGAGCTGAAAAAATGCACAAATCACATCTTGATCTGAAGTATGTAACTTTAGAAAACAACAGCTTGATGCTAAGATATTTGCACAAATAAATCCCATGTCTAAGCCTTCCATTTGAGGAGCTTAATATCCCAAACATGAGCTTTCTTGTAGACACAAGAGACTACAGATGGTGGAATATGGACCAAAAGATATATTGCTGAAAGAAGTCAATGGAGCAAGCAGCATCTGTGGAAGCAAAGGAGTAGTCGATGTTTCAGGTCGAAACCCTGCATCAGGACTGAAAGTGTGGAAGGATAACTTCCCTTTGCCTCCACAGATGCAACTTGACCCACTGAATTCTTCAATGAATTTTCTTGTTCCATTCTTATGTTTTTCTTCTCTGTGTGTTAGTGAGAAAGCAACACTCACTACTGTCATCTGCTGGGGAAGAAACTAACTGTTCTGAGGAGAAGAGGAGAAAGTGCAGTCACGCACAAGTGAGCCTGTTGCCAGTTGGCCTTGGGCCTGCAGAAGCTGTCACCTTTCAGAAAAACCCTGTTCCAGAAAGCCTATAGGGACTTGGCTCTGCATTTTACCTATTTGTCAGCCACTTAAGTGTGAGAGTGTGACCAGTATTAATTTGAGGATTTAATCAGGTTTTGTCCAATAATTAAAGCCTAGTTGTCTTTACTTTGGAAAGCAGCGCAGTTTAAGCCAATTACCTTGGCAGTTTTGGACCAGCCTAGTTATAAACAGCCACTTAGGCTGTGGGACCCAAACAATTGGTATATGGAAGAGTAACCTAGTGCTGGTACCAGCATCCCTAATAAATTAATTTCATAAAACCTCACCCACGTTTAGAAATTCCAAAAAAAAACTTGGTCCCATTTGATCTCTACAACTCTCCAGTCTTCAAATTTCACCTCAATTTACATTCAGTCTTCCAACCAATTTAAAGCATCACTCTCTTTTAACTGTGATCTCTATCAAAACTACTCTTTCTGGTAACATTTTCATTTTGAAAAGTCTCTTCAGAATCTGTCTGACCATGGTTTTGGTTATGTCAACTGACCTTTCCATTGCTGACTGATACTTGTTTCTTCCCTGTGAAGAGCCTTCAAATGTTTACTACATTAAAGGATGGTTTATGAGTGCAAGTTGTTCCTGACTATCTGAAAGGTTCCCTGACTTCAGTGTGAGCTGCAGATAATGTAAGGGTCATGTGTAACAGGAATGACATTGCTACTGAGCAGACGTCAAGACCCAGTATGATTTAAAGTTATCTCATCTTGTTTTTGTTTCTTAAAGGGATTGAGTTGCAGTCTGGTGATGGAAATGGTCAACAATGGGAAAGCCCTACACAACGAGACAGAACTTCTACTGGCAGGCAAAATGTCACTGGTAAGGAAAGACTCAAATGCCAGGAACCAATGGGTTCCAGTGTTTAGATGTAGAATAATTAAGTGAGTTGCAAGTTAAATGAAATGTTCCAATTGTTAAATGAAGTTGCAGACTGGTACAATGGGAAGCTTCAAACAATTTGCATGTCAATAGCATAACTAGTGATTTAAGCACTGGGGTCTAATTGAGGTATTTGGACAATGTACATACAAGAATAGTGGAAACACTGGAGTAAATTACAAGATGGAAAATATTCAAGAGCTATATATAAAAAATATGTAATTAAGTGAGTGCAGGCTTGAGTCTAATCAAAGTTTTGAAGGTTTATTCTGCATATAAGGTAACAGGTACTTGGGAATGAGCAACTACTCATAAGTAAGTGATCTCACCAAGCTATGCATCATATTTTGCCACTTGCAAGTCAAAATATAACAAAAAGTTTTAACATCAATTGCATGTGTGTACAATTCAGTGTTCAAGCATTTAAAGTGACAAGTGAACCCATGATCTCAAAAGAATCAAATTCCAAGTGCAACAGTATTTAGTACGAAATCACCTTGTGATTCATGATATTGCTTATTGTAAATGGGAAGATTTATTCCACTTAGTCTATATTTTTTACAATTGTTCTACAGACTATCCAGTGTATATCCTTCTATACTGTATGTAGTTTTATTTATTAGTATATTCCTGAAGATGATTCTTGCTGGGTCATAATTCTAAAATTGTTAACAGCCTCTAATACTATTTCCAAAAGTCCACACATCTTTATTTGATGCTAAGTACTGAGAGTGAGCAAGGAATTCAACTCTACGAGATGATGACCAAGAGTTAAGGTATTCCATTGTATAACACCCATAAATTCATTGACCAGAGGCGATGATATGACATTAATTAAAAGCAAGAATGTTGCCTAATTTACCCCTTTCCCAAAATACTACACTGTTGCAGCCACAGCCTTGAATGAGAGAATGTACACACTGGGAATTTAAACTTATACCTTCTGTTCTGAACAGCTTTGCTTTGAGGGATTGGCTAAGAATGTAAGACAGGTCGATCAACAGTGTCTAATGTCACTGCAGCTTGTGTGTACCTTTTGTTATTAACAATGATTAAATAACTCAAGGTACTCACTTCCTCTATTCAATCACATTGCAGCTGTATAAAACTTTGATTAGGCCACATTTGGAGTATTGTGTGTAGGTCTGGAAACCACATTCAGGAAGAATGTGGATGGTGCAGAGGAGGTTTACCAGGATTTTGCTTGGATTAGAGAGTTTTAGCTATAAGGAGAGGATGGACAAACATAGAATGTTTTCCCTGGAGCATCAGAGGTTGAGGGGTGATCTGATAGATGTATATAAAATCATGAGAGGTATAGACAGGGTAGATAGAGTCTTTTTCCCAGGGCAGAAATGTCAAATATTAGAGGGCATAGATTTAAGGTGAAAGGGAGAAAGTTTAAAGGAGATTTAAGAGGGAAGATTTTTTTTACACAGAGGGTGGTAAGTGCCTGGAATGCACTGCCAGGGGAGGTGGTGGAAGCAGATATGATAGCAACGTTTCAGAGGCACTTAGACAGGCACATAAGCAGGCAGGGAATGGAGGGCTATAGACCATGTGCAAGCAGATGGGATTAATTTAATTTGAAACATAATGGTTGGCACAGACACTTTGGACTGAAGGGCATGTTCCTGTGCCACAGTTTTAATTGCAATTAATGACATTGGAATAAAATGAGTTA
>JAUZTB010000107.1:61037229-61047778 GCA_034780895.1 Rhynchobatus australiae | reverse complement strand
TCTCCCTGTGACTGCATGAATTTCCTTTGGGTGCTCTGGTGTCCTCCCATATCCCAAAGATCTGTAAGTTGATTGGTTAATTGGCCACTGTAAATTGTCCCTAGTGTGTAGATAAGTGGTAGAATCTGGGGGGAGTTGATGAGGATGTGGGGAGAAGAATCCAAAGATCCTTGAAGGTGGAATTTCACATAGGTAACATGGTTAAGATGGCATAATGGATACTGAACTTCATTCGTTGGGGTATTGAATACAAGAGCACGGAGGTTATGCTCCAATGTTATAAAATGTTGGTCAGACCTCACCTTGAGTACCACACGAAGTTATGGTCACCATCTATAGGAAAGATGTGATAGTTCTGGGAAGGGTACAGTGGAGATTCACCAGAATATTGCCTGGGATTGTGTGTTTCAGTTATGAGGAGAGACTAGAATCATAGAATCAGATTTATTATCACTGACTTAGATGATGTGAAATTTGTTGCTTTGCAGTTGCAGTACAGTGCAAAGATATAAAATGATTATAAATTACAAAAATAAATAAATAGTGCTAAACAAAAAAGAATAATGAGGTCATGTTCATTGGTTCACAAACCATTCAGAACTCTGAGGGGAAGAAGCTGTTTCTGAATTGTTGAGTGTGGGTCTTCAGGCTCCTGTACCTCCTCCCTGATGGTAGTAACAAGAAGAGGGAATGTCCCAGATGGTGAAGGTCCTTAGTGATGGATGCTGCCTTATTGAGGCACCATCTTGAAGATGTCCTTGATGGTGGGGAGGGTTGTTCCAGTGATGGAGCTGGCTGGGTCTACAATCCTCTGCAGCCTCTTGTGGTCTTGTGCATTGGAGTCTCCATACTGGGCTATGATGCAATCAGTCAGAACACTCTCCACCATACATCTGCAGAAATTTGTAAGAGCATTTGGTGACATACCAATTGGCTAGGTCTGTTTTCTGTGAAGCAGAGGAGATTAAGAGGGAACATGACTGAGGTATATAAAAGTATGAGGGCTATTGTCACAATGTTGAGCAAACCCACAGAGAACCCAAATGCGGCACACCGATACAAGACTGGAGTCAGGATATTTCCTCAGGACAAACACAGGCAGTAACTGGAAGGAATCTTGCCTGAGAAATCGGAAGAGGATTCCCAACACGAACTGGATCTTCACAAAGGAATAGAGAACACAGGACTTCTCCAGAGTCAACCGCTCTAAGCAACTAGGAGCCAAAGTATACCCAAAGGTGGACCAATACTCTGGCAACTAGTGTCAGAGAATCACAGATACTTATGCTGGGCCCCTGATGGGGCTCAGGTGAGTGTCATTACACAATCAGTCCAGCATGGAATCCATGTGCTGGACAACAAGTCATTAAAGGAGCCAAATTGAGGGCCAGAACTCAGAACCATGACAGAGGCTGCTTCGAGAGGCGAGAGAAGAGATTATTGAACTGCTGTTGCTGATCTTTGAGTCCTTGTTGTCCATGGGAATGATAATGGAGGATTGGAGTGTGGCGAATGTTGGCCCCTTGTTCAAAAAGGCAGTAGGGATAGGGATAGTCCGGCGAATTACATGCCGGTGAAACTCACGTCTGTGGTGGGTACGCTGTGAGAGAGGATAGTAAGGGATAAGGTCTATGAACACCTCGAGAATCATAGACTGATTAGGGACAGCCAACATGGCTTTGTGAAGGGAAGATCATGCTTCAGAAGCCTGATAGTGTTCTTGAGTAGGTGGCCAAGAAGATTGATGAGGTGGGTGCGGTAGATGTGGTTTATATGGATTTAAGTAAGGCGTTTGATAAAGTTCCTCATGATAAACCTCCAGAAGGTCAGGAGACACGGGATCCAGGGAAGCTTGGTTATATGGATTAGGAATTGGCTTGACGATAGAAAGCAGATGCTGTGGTGGAGGGAGTGCCATCGTATTGGAGGGCTGTGACCAGTGGGGTCCCGCAGGGATCGGTTCTGGGACCACTACTTCTTGTTATATTTATAGATGACTTCGATGATGGGATGGAAGGCTGGGTTAGGTTTGCAGGTAAATGGCAAATGGTAAATGGCAGGAGGTAAATGGCAAGAACCCTGGCAGTGCAGAGGAGCAGAGGGATGTGGGGGTACATATTCAGAGTTCAATGAAAGTTGCCACGCAGGTGGATAGGGCAGTTAAGAAGACCTATGGGAGGATAGCTTTCAGAAGTCGTGGGATAGAGCTTAAAAGCCACGAAGTGATGATGCAGCTTTACAAAACTCTGGTTAGACCACACTTAGAGGACTGTGTTTAGTTCTGTTCACCGCGTTATAGGAAGCATGTGGAGTCGTTGGAGAGGGTGCAGAGGAATTTACCAGGATGCTGCCTGGATTAGAGCGTATGGAATATGAGGAGAGGTTTAAGATTCTGGGCCTTTGCTCATTGGAGAGGTGGACGTTGAGGGGAGACATAATAGAGGTGTATAAAATATTGAGAGGGATAGATGGAGTAGATAGCCGGCGCCTTTTCCCCAGGGCACTAATGCTCAAGACAAGAGGGTATGGCTTCAAAGTAATGGAAGGGGGAGTTCAGGGGAGATGTCAGTGGGAGGTTTTTCACCTAGAGAGTCGTTGGTGCATGGAATGCGCTACCTTGGGTGGTGGTGGAGGCAGATACGTTGGACAGGTGCAAGAGATTGTTGGATAGGCATCTGGAGGATTGTGGGATAGACGGATATGCGGGAGCAAAGTGTTAGATAGTGTGAGATGTTATGTAATGCGCGGCAGAACATGGTGGGCCGAAGGGCCTGTATTGTGCTGTATTGTTCTACAGTTCTATGGGACATTCTTTGAACATCCCATCGCACATACTGTCCCCATGACCACAGCCGCCGTTCTCTTCGTGCGATATTTTGTATTCAGCATTTCACAAGTGGCCACAAATCGATTGAAGTTGAAAGCGACTGTTAGCCAGACAGAGACCACAGTGCTCGCAAAAAACATCCACATAAGGAGACTGCACACGTCAGTAATGCGAAGTAATGATTGTGGAAAATAAATCAGTGTTCAGCAGGGGGTCCGAGATAACAACCATGAGATCGGCCGATGCCATTCCCGCCAGGTAAAGAGTGATACATCTGGAGAGACCGCACTTTCCTCTGGACAGGATGACAATCGCCACCAAGTTCACTGGAATAAGGGAAAAAAACACTTGGAGAAATTGCTGAGCAGACACCGATCCAACGCAGCAGTGACGGGACCCGACGACATTTCCACCTTGTTCCTGCATCGAGCGGTGGAGACTGATTCGTGGGCCAGTGGAAAGGCAGAGAGTGGGCATAGAGTCAGTTTGGAAAGAGAATGGATTTGGAACCTAACCAAATGTGCCGTATGTGAGCACTGATTCAATACTGCTGACTGGAATGTTGGGATTGCAGTGGTCAACCCGCAGTGGAACTGGCTCCTCAAGGCAATAAGGGATGAGCCAGTGTTAGTGGAGCCGGCAGCTCCTCTTGACAAATGACATGAATAAATCCGGTCGTTAGATGGCGGCATTTTTCCATTAACCAGGAACCAACATTCCGCCGCTGCCTGTCAGTGACAGAAAAACAGAAGGGCGGCTGATTCTAGGAAATGCAATGCAGAGGGATACAACCACACAACCCGGCATTTCTGTGAGCATCGATTCCATCACACTGAAACAGGGGAAATAAGTTGAACAGGCAATAATTTTATCAGCTGAATGGTGAGAATATTGCTACCTTGCAGAGGAAAGCATAATGCCGCAATATTTCCCAGCAGTGGTACGTTTGGAGCATGATATAATGTCGGTACTGCCGGTGTTTTATTGAGACAGACGTGTTTTACCGATTCCTTCATTAACTGTATCCTGTTCATGCACCGAAACGTCGATTTCCAAATATAATACAGGCCAGATAAATTCACAACAATACACTTTTCACATCTGCTTAAATATTAAGAGCTCCCGATGGTCTGGTTCGTGTTGTAACCCAATCACAATTCCCCATCTGCTTACGGACAATAATCCAGTATCAATACCTGGGGCGTTTAAACAGTCCTATTACAAAAAGCAGTGTAGCTGCCACAAGACAGAGCAGTAGAAACCCCGGATATTCCTTATGTGAAATGTGGGGACTGGAACAGTGAATGCGGAAACAATGAGCGAGATAAATAGTCCAAACATGGAATGAGATATCAATTTCCACCATTGGCAAATGTGCAATCGGCTTAAAGAATGAACCTCACATTCTCATCCTGTTCTAAAGACTGATATGTGCAAAATGAACCCCGCACTCTCACGCTGTACTCGAGACTGACAGGTGCAGAATAAACCCCATACTCAGGTACGGAATAAACCGCACACTCCCACGCTGTTCCAGAGACAGACGGGGGCAGTTCACTCTCGTGCTGTTTAGAGTACGATAGACGCTGAGATCGAGGACATACCGTCATTTAACTACACATCGGCTGTGGAAACAGGCAGCAGGTAATTAATACAAAGTGTCTTATGATGTTAACTGACGGGGCGCAATTGATACAGTCAGGACAGAAAATCTCCGGGAACTCCAATGGCCACTAGAACAGGTAAATAAACATTTTCCCTCTGATAGATAAGTGGAATGTCATATCCCATATCCCTGGAAAGCAGCAAGAGTTATCTTGGTCTGAAACCCACAGCTTCAGCTCCGGCAGAGAGCCTGAACTCACAATATCCATGGATCGCTTATTTATACCGAAGAAGAGGATCAACTGTCCGTAATTCCCTGATATCGCCATTAATTTCGGTGTGAATAATCTGGTGAAATGTGTATGGTATTTTACCTTGAGACAAACTTGTCTCTCGGAAGTAGGCCCGATTGATCCATCGAACGCGAGCTGTTTCATTTCTGGTTTAATTTTCTTTTTGATGTTCGAGTTCACTCAGGCTGAATCAGCAATGAACACCAGCGATTTATGTGCAATCTGAATGAAGTCATGTACACAGACTGACCCTTTCACCCTTCTCGTGTCGTTTCGTAGCTACTGTGTGAATGTTGGACGGCTGACACGTGGACCATTGAACATTAGACAGAAGTCACCATCTTCATCTCCAGAAACAAACCTTCTATAGTGTAAACCAGCTCTGAACACCACAGAGCCATCCAGCTGTCAGTCACGTACTGTCGGCGTGGTTGTGGCTGAGCTCCGTGAGGAGATATCGGGCGTAACTGGTCCTCACAGAAACAAAACTGCAGCTGTAAAAGATAGCAGGAAATCAAGTTCCCCTCTGTCCCCTCTGGGAGGGAAAATTTCATGGAGGCAGATACAGGAATGTGGCCGTTACTGCAGTTACAAGGATTGGACCCGCGTCTGAAGTTGGCTAAGCCTCAGTGCTACACTGTAAGGTCACAGTGCTGGACATTCCTACATCCAGTGTCAGCAAGACACTGGTTTAACACTATTGCGCGTACAGAGAGGGCTCCAGTGTCACAGGGACAGAAACGAGTACATTTTTTTCAATGTTTTATTAATTCGAAATAGAAAATATAGAGTACATTAAACAAAAGAAAAGACAAAATGTTACAAAATATATTGTATTAATCACACGGGAAATCACAATACCATAATGTTAACAGAAGTGATAACTAATTAATGTTAATACAGTGGAAGTTTTTATCATAAAAAATCTAACCACACTGCGAAAACCGAAGCTGTTTGGTAAGTAAAAAAAGACAAAAAACAAACAACCTAAAGACATAGTAGTATTGTCTAATATCTGTACATTAAGACCCAAATCAGTGGTTTGGATAGTTTAAAAAAGGTCCTCCTGGTATTTGAAGGTTCAGAATAGATCCTGAATTAGAACAACGGATCCTCTCTCAATTTAGATATAACATAACATTCCGTAACCATTGCGTCTGAGTGGGGGTAGTAACTTCCTTCTATTTAACCAATACAGTCCTCCTGACTAGAAGAAACATAAAAGCCAATATGTGTAAGTGTCACAATGTTGATCAAAGAGCAAGCTCGCAGAGAACCCAAATGCGGCACCCTGATACACGACTGGAGTCAGGATACTTCCTCAGGACAAAACACAGGCAGAAACTGGAAGGAATATTTCCTTGGAGATCTGAAAAGGAATCCCAACACGAACTAGATCTTCAAGCAGGAATAGAGAACACGGGACTGCTCGAGAGTAGAGTATTCTAGCAGCTTGAGCCAAAGTATACCCAAAGGTCGACGAATACTCTGGCAACTAGTGCCAGAGAAACCCAGTTACTTAGGCTCGGTCCCTGATGGGGCTCAGGATGTGTCGTTATGTAAATCAGTCCAGTATGGAATGCATGTGCTGGAGGACAAGGCATTGAAGGAGCCAAATTGAGGGCCAGAACTCTGAAACATGACAGTAAGTCGGAAGTCTCCAGAATTATATCCTTTTCCCAACAATCCAAAATAATGCAGTTAAAGGATTTGGCTTTAAATTCATGTAAATAAAAAACACAGAAAAGATTTGAAATACCTCCACCCAGTATTTTTTCAAACTCGGACATGACCAAAACATATGAATTAAAGAAGCCTCTCCATTATTGTATTTGTCACAATAGGGAGATATATAGTACCCGAATCGAAATGCGATAACTTGTTTTTGGACAGGTGATCTCCATGGACCACTTTAGATTTAAGGAAGGAGTGACGCACACATAATGATGAAGTATCAACCAGTTTAAAAATTTGATTGGAAGTTTCTTCAGAAATTGAAATCTGCAGATCGCGTTCCCAAGCGTTTTTAATTTCGGCTAAAGGAACCTTATTCGTTCCTGATCAGCACCATAAATCGTGGATATTGGGCCATGATAAAATGGCTTCAAATTAGAACAAATATATATATGGAAAGGTCTTATCAGGATTTATAGGGAATGTATGTACTTGAGATCGGAGAAAATCGCTAATTTAAAAATATCGGAAAAAAGTGAGCTTTTCCAAATTATATTTAGTTGTCAATTGTTCAAACGTTGCGAAATTTCCTTCAATATACATATCCTGAAAACAAGTAATACCCAATCTATCCCATTATTTAAAATCTACGTCAGTCATGGAAGGTTATAAAAACAATTATCAAAAATGGGACTAGAGAAAGAAAACCCCAATGAACCAAAATATTTTCTAAATTGTAAGCAAATCCTCAAAGCATGTTTAATTACCCAATTTTCAGTTAATTCATTATTGATAAAGGAAGTGAAGAACCCAGCAAAGAAATAATAGAAAAGTTTTTTCACAGAATAAGCTTCCAAAGAAACCCATACTGGGAAGGCATCATAATTAATGTAATGTAACCAAAACGTAAGATTACCTGTATCAACAGCCCAGTAATAAAACCTAAAGTTGGGCAAGACAATGGCTCCATTATTTTTAACTTTCTGAAAGTGAACTTTATTTTATCTAGGATATTTATTTTTCCAGATGTAAGAAGAACTTATTCTCAAAGGAATCAAAAAAAAGACAAGAAGAAAAGCAGGTAAGCCGTCAAGTAAATACATAATTCAAATAAAATGTTCGTTTTAGTTGAATTAATGCAGCCAATCAACGAAACAGGAAGGCGTTACCAGTTTAATATGACCCTTTTCACATGATTCAGCAAAGCAAGAACGTTATCTTCAAACCATAGAATCGTAGAACCATAGAACAATACAGCACAATACAGGCCCTTCGGCCCACCATCTTGTACCGCCCTTCAAACCACACCTAAGACGATCTAAGCCCTTCCTTCTACATATCCCTCCATCTTAAATTCTTCCATATCCAAGAATCCCTTGAACTTGACCAAAGTAGCAGCCTCTAGTACCACCCCAGGCAGCGCACTCCACGCGCCAATCACTCTCTGGGTGTAAAACCTCCCTCTATCATCTCGAACTTCCAACCCATTACCTTAAACGAACGCTCAAATCCCTCTGCTCTACACTGCCTAGAATCTTGCATTCACCTTGTACTCCACCTTGGAGTTCGTCCTTCCAAAGTATACTACCTCATACTTCTCCGGATTGAACTCCATCTGCCACGTCAGCCCAGCTCTTCATACGATCAATATTCATCTGCAAGCTCCTATATCCCTCCACACCAACTACAGCACCACCGATCTTTGCGTCATCTACAGACTTGCTAACACACCCTTCCACCCCATCATCTTTTGTAATAAATATCACAAAAAGTAGAGGACCCAGAACCGATCTTTGCAGGACACCACTAGTCACAGCCCTCCAATCCAAATGAACCACCTCCACACAACCCTCTGCTTTCCACAGCAAGCCAATTCTGAATTCACACTGCCAGTCCTCCCTGGATCCCTTGACCTCTAACCTTCTGAAGAAGCCTACCATGCGGAGCCTTATCAAACGCGTTACTAAAATCCATGTAGACCACATCCACTGCATTACCCTCATCAATTTTGCTGGTCACCTCCTCAAAAATCCCTATCAGGCTTGAGAGGAAAGATCTACACAAAGCTATGCTGACTGTCCCTAATCATTCCATGATTCTCTAAATGCTCATAGATCCTATCTCTCAGAATCCTTTCTAACAGCTTACCCACAACAGACGTAAAGATCACCGGTCCATAATTAACTGGACTCTCTCTACTATCTTTGTTGAATAAAGGGACAACATTCGCCACTCTCCAATGCTCCAGCACCAATCCGTGGACAACGAGGACCCAAAGATCCTAACCAAAGTTTCAGCAATCCCATTCCTCACTTCACGAAGCAGCCTGGGGAATATTCCATCAGGCCATGGGTACGTATCTGTCTTAATATTTTCGAAAAACTCTAACACATCCTCTCTCTTCACCCACTATTATTTCACCCCTACCATTCCTTCTTTGCCTCACTGGGACAAATTTATCGCTAACATATTCCAAAATATCCCTGCACATTGGCCACATCTCCATAGTACATTTCCCTTCAAAAATGTCATCCCAATTTACACTCCCAAGTTCTGGTCTCATCGCCTCATAATTCGCCTTTCTCCAGTGAAGAATCTCCCCATCCTCTTTGCTCATATCCCTGTCCATGGCAATACGAAAGGTTATAGAGCAGTGGTCACTGTCTCCCAAATGATCACCCACTGAGATATATGTCACCTGTCCTAGTTCATTAGCTAAAACTAGATCTAATATGGCATTCCCTCTGGTCGGCTTATCAACATACTGTGCCAGAAATTCGTCCTGGACACACTTAACGAAGTCCGCCCCGTCTAAACCTTTGGCACTAAGTAGGTGCCAATCAATGTTTGGAAAATTGAATTCTCCCATTATAATAACCTTGTTATTTTCGCATCTTTCCAAAAGCTGCCTCCCGATCTGCTCCTCAGTATCCCTGATGCTACCGGGGGTGGGTCTATATAATACTCCCACGAGGGTAACTCCTCCTTTCTTGTTCCTATCTTCCACCTATTTTGAATCTAGAGGGTATCCTTCTACATTATCTGTCCTTTCTTTCAGCTGTAACAGTGTCCCTGACCAGTATCGCCACACTTCGTCCTCTTCTCCCCCCATCCCTTTTAAAACACTGAAACCAGGATTATTTAATATCCGTTTCTGCCCTGATGTCAGCCATGTCTCTGCAATGGCCAGAACATCGTAGTCCCATGTACTTATCCAATCTCTCAGTTCACCTCCCTTATGCCTGATGCTTCTTGCATTTCAGTAAATGCACTTTAGCCCATCAACCTTACTACATTTCTAGCCTGTGCTATGATTCTCCTTCCTCAAAGCCTCTCTGCCTCAGATGCCTTTTCCCCATCCCCTTCTTCCTCTGACCTAGACCTCCTGCTCCCTTTCCCCTTGCAATCTAGTTTAAACCGTTCTAAACCACCCTAGCAAACCTGGACACAAGGATATTGCCCCCCTCTCCCACTCACTCAGCTGCCTGCCCCTGCCCCGACGCTGCCTGCTGGATATTGTTCCTCTCGACGTCCCACTTTCTCCATAAGACATCCCAATGATCCAAAATTCTAACTCCCTCCGTCCTGCACCAACTTCTCAGCAACGGATTTATTTGTCATCTCCTCCTATTCCTACCTTGACTATCGTGTGGCACTGACAGCAATCCCAAGATTGCTACACTTGAAGTCTTGTTCTTCAGGCTTCTTCCGAGCCTCATCTCCCTTCCTACCTCTGTCGTTGCGACCAACATGAACCACGACTTTTGGCTGTTCTCCCTCCCGCTCAAGAATCTTGTGCACCCGATCAGTGACATCCCGGACCATGGCACCTGGGAGGCAACATACTATCTGGGATACTTGCTCACTGCCACAGAACCTCCTTTCTGTTTCCATGATTATCACTTCCTCTATCACTACTGCCATCCTTTTCTTCTCCCTTCTATCCTGAGCAACAGAACCGGTCTCAATGCCATAGACCTGTCTACTGCAGCTGGGCCCCGGCAGGTCATCTCCGTCAACAGCTTTGTGAGATATAATCCGTGCTCACAATCACCATGCCAGAGACAAAGTCTTGGAAACAAGAAAACCATTTATTTACGAGTCTGCAGAGTCGGGTGCCTCTCTCTCTTGAGACACACCGAGGCAAGGG
>JAUZTB010000107.1:60549331-60559530 GCA_034780895.1 Rhynchobatus australiae | reverse complement strand
CCCAGCATCAATCTAGTAAATCTTTGTTGCACGGCCTTTAAAGGTAAGAATGTCATTCCTGAATTAAAGAGACCCAAGCTGTACACAGTACTGCTCGTGTGGACTTGCCAAAGTCCTGCTTAACTCTCAGGTTGTACCCTCTTGCTCTTACATACCTCACCAGAGGAAATGCCCCACTCAATCAAATCCTATAATCATCTGAACCATACCTGTTAGATCACTCCATGATCTTTTACACCCAAGGGAATATAAGGTTAGTCTATTATCCAGAGTATGTTAAACAAAAAGTCATAATTTAATATCTCAGCCTGCACTGACGAAGGAGATCCTGGCCAAAGCAGAGGATGAATATTATAAATGACCTCAAGGTCAACACCGTAATGGAAGGAATATTTTTTGTACCAACCAGCACCCTGCTCTCAGCTCTTCCTCTTGTCTATTATCCCAAGTGGGCATAGAATTAAAGCTTATAAATTCAGACAGTCAGACAAATGCTCTTAAATAGGTTAAAGGTTCCATTCGATGTCAAGCATTTCATTAACAAGCCCCACCTATTTCCAAAGGAACAACACAGACTGACTGCAACAAATAGAATTGGGCAACAACCACTTCTGCAAACACAGCACCAAGGAACATGATTCTGCTGTGCAGTGTTTGCATACAAGTGTGAGCAGTAGTTCTTCCTGCTGTGCCACTGTACCACCACATGTGACATTTGTGTGTCCCAGTCTGATATGAACATGTGTAAACAAACATGAATCTCAGTTTTTGGTTTGAGTGTGCACATCAAATAAATGCCATTGAAAGATACAGGTTCTCCAGCTTACAGGGTCTGCTCTGAATCAGCCACCTATTTTTATCCATCCTACTCTAACCTATTTTGTTCTCCCCACATTCCCATCAACACCACCCCCGCCCCACCTAGATTCTACTAATCATCCAGACATGAGGGGAACCTTACAGTGTCTAATTAACCTACCAAACTACACGTTTGTAGAATGTGAGAGGAAACCAGAGCATCCAGAAGAAACCCACAATCACAGAGAGAATGTGCAGACTCCACACAGCACAGGAGGTCAAGATCACTGGAACTACTCTACAAGCTGCACCACTGCCCCTGTGTGGTTCTATTTCTGGTTTGTGGTTGGGCATGTGTATGGTTTGGTGATTCGTTTGCAGTTTATACATGTGTATGTCTCAAAGATTTCTGGTATTTATACATGTGTATGTGTGTTTTACTTGCTTCAAGGTGCGTGTTACATAGTCTGTGTATTTCTATGCATTTACCAGGTGTGGAATGGAGTTGTACACGTGTGGCAACACGTCTGGTTTTGGGTTTGTACGCAGTTATGCAACTCCAGATAAAAGTTAACCGGCAGTTTACTAACTGGCAGTCTCCAGTAACCTGCACTTCTGAAGGAGCATCTGGGCCAAAAATCAGAGCATCAATAGAGCACCCAGGGCAATGTCAGGGCAGTGCCACAGGAGCACTCAGGCCAAAAATCAGGGCAGCACTGAGAGAGCCTCAACTGTTGTGTATCACAGATCTTTTCTCTTCCCTACTGGGTAATGCTGACTATCAAACTCATTGATGAGTATGTTGGAATGCTGTATTTCATTTCCCTTATTCTGCTGGACAGCACAATGACACAGCTAGTGGAGCCACTGCTTCACAATGTTAGAGACCCTGATTCAATCCTGACCTTTAGTGCTGTCTGTGTGGAGTTTGCACATTCCCTCTGCAATTGCATGGGTTTCCCCTGGGTACTCCTTTTTATCCCCACACCCAAAGACATGTGGGTTGCTAAGTTATTTGGCCATTTTAAATTGCCCCTCGCATGTAGGTGAGTGGTAGAATCTGCAGGGAGTTGATGACAACATGGGGAAAATACAAAATGTAATTAATGCAAGATTAAAGAGTAAACTGATATTGATGATTGGCATGGACTCAGTGGGCCAGAGGGCCTGGTTCTGGGTTGTATCTCTCTATGACTTACATCAATAGTAGGGCAATTACTGGAAAAAAGTCTAAGGGACAAGACTTATGCTAACTTGGAAAGGAAGGGACTGATTTGGAGGAGTCAACACTGTTTCGTGCAGGGGAAATCCTGTCTCACAAATCTGATTGAGTATTTTCAGGAGGTAACTAAGAAAACTGATAAAGGCAGACCAGTAGATGTGGTTTACATGGACTTTAACAAGGCTTTTGACAAAATCCTGCATGGTAGGCAGGTCTAGAAGGGTAAGGCACATAAGAGCCCAAGCATGTTGGCAAAATGGATACAAAGTTGGCTTGGTAATAAGGACGAAGGGGGTAATGGTCAAGGGGTGTTTTTCTGACTTGTAGACTGTAACCAGTGGTGTACTGCAGGGATCGGTGTTGGGACTTATTTGTCATATGCAATTACTTGGATGAGAATGCAGGGGACTGAATAGCAAGTCTGCTGATTACACAAAAGTTGGTGGAGTAGTAGATAGTAAAGAAGGTTGTGAAAGAATACAGAGGGACATGTAATTTAATCCAGATAAATGTAAGGTAATGCATTCTGTGTCATCAAGTACCAACAGATGCATACAGTAAATGGCAGGGACCTCAGGCATGTTGATGTACATAGGGACATTGGGGCGTAAGTTCATAGCTCCCTGAAAATTGTGTTGAAGATGGATAGGGGAGGTGGCATTTGGCATGCTTGCCCGAGCCAATGAACATAGGAGTTGCGATATCAAGGTGCAGCTATATAAGACATTGGTCAGGCCACTTTTGGAGTATTGTGTACAATTCTGGTCACCACACCACAGGAAGGATGTGTATAACATTAGAAAGAGTGCATAGACAAACCACCAGGATGCCACCTGGAATGGAGAGCTATAGCTATAAGGAGAGATTGGATAGGTTGGGTTTATTCTCAAACTGGACTGTACGAGGCTGAAGGGTGACCTTCTAGAGGTTTGTAAAATCATGAGGGGCACAGATAGGGTAGATAGAGTATTTTTCTTGAGTGGGGAGTCCTAAACCAGGGAGCACAGGTTTAAAGTGAGAGGGGAGAAATTTAAAGGAAATCTGAGGAGCAGGTGTTTCCACACAGAGGGTGGTGGTTACATGGAATGAGCTGCCAGGGGAAGTGGTAGAGACAGGTACAATTAGAGCATTTAAAAAGGTACATGGTTGTACAGAAGGTTTAAGAAATGTGTGCGGCTCTGTTTGGTTTTGAGTTTGTATGTATGGCTGTATGTTTTATTTCAGGATGTGTGTGACTTATTAGCCATACAAGAGACATCTCACCTTTTTCAGAAGTGACTCCCAATGAATCGAGTGACATCTTTCCTGAAGCAGAATTCAAAGCTGCAGAAGACACATGCACTCCTCCTGCTGACGTTATTGGGGGGGTGGAAGACGATGCAGGTTGCGTGGGTGTGACAGACCGAGGTGTCCTACTACAGGTGGAGGAGGAGGAGGAGGATGAAGAAAGCAGTGTCGCTGCGGAACTAGAAGGAGGCAGTGCAGTGGGAAGATAGTCCTCCCCAAGAGAGTCACGATGCAATTCAACATCTACCACCTGTTCCACAGAAAATACACACAGAGCATTGTCAATGCAAAGCTTCAATGCCAACACAATCAACAATCAGGAAAATTCAGTGATCCAGTTTCAGCACTGGAACAGAAAACAATCCAAGCAAAGATTTACAACAACCACAATTTACTTTTATATTCACAGAGTCATACAGCTTCGGTCCATCATGTACCCATCTATACTAATTCCATTTACCATCACTTGCTCTGTAGCCTTCTATGCCTTGGTGATTCAAGCACTCATCCAGACACTTCTTAACTACTATGAGAGTCTGCCGCCACCACTTCCTCAGGCAGTGTTCTCCAGATTGCAAGCACCCTCTGGGTGAGAAAACTTTTTTTCTTAGATCCCTATAGCTCTTTTAGTCCCAGCTTTAAACCTATGCTATAAGGTTTTAGATGCTTCTATTAAGGGGAAAAGTTTCTACTCTATCTCCCAACATAGTAAAACCAGCCAAGGTATTTCATAGAATTATCTGACACCAAATCACACAAGGAGATATGGCAAAATGGAGAGGGACGATCCCATGATAGGAATTTGATAGCATTTGAAAATTTTAAATCCAAAACAGTATGTAACTGGGAACAAATATAGACCAGTGAGCAGAGAGGTGGTGAACAAGATTTTATGCCAGTTACGACATGAACGACAAATCTGGATAGAAGTTGGGAGGAGAACCAGGAGTTTGTTGGACCAATCATGAATAGAGATCTAAATATAATAAAGATTCACAGCTGGAGATGAACTGAGGGAAAGGCAAAGTTATGGAGGAGAAAATAGGCAACCTTGTTAATGGACAAGGAAATGATTAATAGTCAGAATCTCAGCTCGGAGTCTAATAGGACAAAAATGTTGCAATTAGTCTGGGTCAGATAGCTGCCATGCAGAGACAATGGCATCCGGAATGGGACTAAAGGAAGTGATATTTAGGAAACCTAGGAGGCATTATTGAATGAAGTCATCAACTGGCACAACTGGGCATAGATTTACAGCAGACATCTGTCCTTGCTTTTACAATGATTGACAACAACACAAAAGTGAAGAGTAGAGTGTCAAATGTTAAGCATTTGCCTAATTTACTTTCACAATAATTTTTTGGTCAAATAAGGGATTTAATCTTTCACAAAATTGTTGGTGTGGACTCGTTGGGCCGAAGGGCCTGTATTAGAGCAATATTGCTCTATGACTCTAAAACATCAACCATAGAAAAAAGTAGGATTGCTGCAAACCTCCAGGTAGATCCTTTTCTAGAACCCTATGGAAGGACCTCTGCCATTACTATATAAACTGGGCCTTGACTCTAATTTCCACATCCTCAGGATTTAACCCATATTCATGTTCCAGGTTTATAACTGAGCAATGATCACGTGAATTGTGGCCTGTGGATTTAGATTCAATGGAATCAACATTCTCAAAGCTGAAAGGTCCAGGTGGAGGAAGGGTAAGAAGAATGCAGAGGAAAACGAGTGAGTGAGAGTCAATAAAAGAGAGAGATGCATACCGTTTCTGCACCAAGCGTCTGCAAGCCTGTGTACGTTCTGTCCAGCTGTAGAAAAAAATCAAACACGGATCAATAAAGACAGAAGGGGCTGCAGATTCAATGAGCATTTAAAATTGAAAATGTGGTCAAGGGAATCAAGTACAACAGTTGCCCAACCACTGAATTTGCAGCCTTGGGACATCAGTCCATATCCAGACTGACGTGATGTTATCAAGATAGAATGAGTACCAAAGTATATCAAAAGTCACCACCATTATGCTGGAAGACTGTAAAATGAGTTTGAACAAGTAATCATAATGCAGTAAAAACAAATCCTAATTGGCAGTCTCATTTAGGTGATGGTTAGCATTAGAAATTAAAATTTTGCAATGGATGAGGAACAAATCAAATAAATGAGATAAAGTAAAAGCTTCATTTTGCTTCTACCATGTATAACTTTGGATAATTTGATATGCCAATATAGAGGTTTTAACTTGCCCTCATATAGTGCCAGCTTATTGGTTATGTTTATTGAAATCTTGCCTTTAATCAGGATCATGGGTTCAAGTTCCATTCCAGGACTCGAGCACATCAACCCAGTTATCACTTCAGTGCATTCTAAAGGGGTGCCCAAGTGTTAACTGGGTGGTCTTTCAGATAGGACATTAAACCAAGGTTCTGATGCAGCACTCCCTTTATGGAGGGACAGAAAATTGCTGCATCAGAAGCTGAAGAACATCAGTGACTTGACCAAAATTTAGCCTTGGAGGTACACAACCAAAGAGTGATTGGTCACTGTTAGTTCAGAGGCCTTTCTGAGAGTACAGTAAAACTCCAATAATCAAGCATTTTCAGGACAATGGTGGTGCTGAATTAGCAGATTTTCTGGACCAGTGAATGTTGCTCCTAAAAATATCCCTAATTTAAATTAGTTTTACTTAGAAGTTATGCAGTATTATAATAAATGAGCGAACCTAGTAAGTTCAAGAGTGAAGCGAGTTTTGTTGAATTGAAGAGGGGAGTTAGCGTGGGGGAAGGGGGGAGGTGAGAACAGGACCCCAGTGAGTCTCAGAGGAACATGCGTACCCGGGCCCTGGTGAGTCTTGGGGAACATGGAGAACAGCACCCAGGTGAATTTTGGTGTGCATGGGAAACATCGCCTGGTGAGACAGATGCCAAAGCATTGGGATATCCAAACAGTCAGATTATTTATAAATATAAATTACATGCATTATTTGCACACTTTAAAAAAATATCTACACCTGTTAAGGGTACTTCATTGACAATAAAGAGCTGTGTGATATCACAAGAATACCAAATATGGCAGAGTTATACAGCACAGAAACTGGCACTTCAGTGCACAATGTCCATGTCGACTATCAACTACACATATATACTAATGCTATTTTTCCAGCACTTAGTCTATAGCTTTCCATACCTTGGAGAGTCAAGTGCTGAACACAAATTAACAAGAGAGAAAAAAAAGAACAGCCTCAACACAAAATATACTGTTATATTGTATCTAACAGCTCCAGCTAGAAACCGTCTACCTTCAGATGGTGAATTATGTCTATTCTTTTGTTACGCAGGTCCCTGAAGTGGATCTGAATGCGTACAGGGAATTCACCCCAGCCTCTCCTGGTCAGGTGAAACGGTGGTTCACTAAGTAGAAAATAAAAGCAAAAAGAGAAAGATCATTCAATAAGGGGGGAAAAAAGCATTACTTAATTACATAGCAAAATGTTTTATGACTTTTGATTCACTCCTCCACTATTTGATGAGCCTGAAACCAGAGCCTAATTCTGCACATCACTGTGTAAATGGCAAAACGTCTGCTCAGGAGCCAAGTTCTACAGGAGGGGAAGCACATTTGAAAATTTGCTCCATATGTACCATAACCAAGCTGCGTCTATTTAAGCATGCAGTGCAAAGGGAGATTCATTCTGTTTCTAGTCCGTAAAGAACCTGACCTGGAAGTATTGTTATGACAGTGTACAGGACACTTTACCCTGTACCTACTGGGATAGTTGAAGAGGTGGTGCAGTGGAAGCTTTGGTTCTAACCCATCCTGACCTTCAGCTGGAAGGCAGTGTTTGATGAAAGTTAAGAACACAATTCAAAGTTCCCTGGTTTGGGACTAACTACCTAACTGCCACCCTCTTGACTTTTTCTGATATAAAATACTTAACCAGGTTGCTTAGGTTTTAGCAGAAATGATGCCCAAGATGAGAGAAAGAGCCTCACCTGACTTCCACCAGGTCATTCGGCTTGTAGCTGGGGTGCAAGAAAAACCAGACCTTCTTCACAAAATGGTCAATCGTGGGCTCTTTCCGTGAACCCCGCACATAAACCATCCATTTGTGGGTAGACTGATCATTCTCTTCCCTCTTGTCTGGGGGAATATACCTGCAACATTACAAAAGAGTCAACCACAGCCATCAGTAACATTGACCTCACCAACAAATCCCTTCAATTTATTTCAGAATGTTGGGATGAAATGAGTAGAATTCTAAATGGTAACAGGTCTTTCTAAGAAAAATACCCCAGTGAATTTGAAAAAGAAAAAAAACAATTAGCCAAGGAATTGAGGAAAGGACCAGGAATTAGGCCAAGGACTGAAGAAAATTATCAGAAAACAAATGTATTCATCACCTTCACTGTTGTCTTCTTTTCTGTGACTCTGGGCAACAAGGTCAGTCTAATGTTTTCAAAGAAAGGGAACATATATCCGTAATGTTATCAAATTAGTAAAAAAGGGTAGTGTGCTATTATATGGACCATAGCTTGATCAGGATTGCAAAAGTTTCATTCTGCAGAACCTCTAAATACTATTTGTGCAGAAAGAGATCACAGGAAACACAACTAATTCAGATCCTTTTTATAACCATCTACATTTTTCTCAACAGGTCATACATAACCTGGAAGGTTTATTGTTGGGTCAGAAATTAAATGTTTATTCCTTATGCTGTGTTCATTTCACCCTTTCTCCTAACTACTGCACCAACAAGACCTACAAGGGCTTGTGCACATTAAACTTTATTTATACAGCTCAGTAACAGGCCCTTCCAGTCCAACGAGTCCGTACTGCCTATTTAAACCCACGTTAACGTACCTGTACATCTTTGGAATGTGGGAGGAAACCGAAGCACCTGGAGGAAACCCACACAGACAAGAGGAGAATGTACTAACTCCTTACAGGCAGCGATGGGAATTGAACCCCGATCACTGGCGCTGTAATAGCGTTACGCTAACTGCTACACTACCATGCCACCATGTCCGCAAAGATTTCTGAGAGACCAAGAGCTGGGCTTGGAGGATCTTTAAATCTTAACAAATCTTTATGGTGTGGAAGATGACAGCTTGCTTGTGCCCCAACCTTCTATTTGGAGATCCAAAACACCATAATCTGCAACAACCTTACAACAGTGACTAATAGACTAACGGAATCCCAGTCAATGGAGCAACAACCATAAAAATAATAATTATCAGCATTTCAATAATATTACTTCTGGTCACTGTTGTAATGACATTAGTTATGGATTTTGCTGTTTTGGATTTTCACATAGAAAGTTGGATCATAAGCAGACCATCATCTTCTACCCTACAGTCCTTCAGTGACTCCATATTACAGGGAAGTTAAAAAAAAATTAAGACACAAGAGACTGCAGATGCTGGAATCTGGAGCAACAAACAATCCGTTGGAGGAACTCAGGAGTCGAGCAGCATCTTTTGGAGCGGGGTGGGGGGAAGGAATTGTCAACAGTTCAGTTTGAAACCCTGCATCAGGACTATTTGTTGCTGCAAAAAGCTAGTTCGACTGTGAAAATCTAACCATAACAATTGAATTCAAGCTACTATCATTATTGGCCATTACACCAATGGGGAAAACCAGCAACTATCCAGTGACAGAGGAGAAGTAGAAAATTCAGTCTCTAACACCTGTTCCATATTCTAATACTTAATGAGCGATCCATGCCTCAATTCCACTCATTTACCTTTGATCAATGATCTTTGACACCCATATCTAAACACCAGGACTGAAACCTTATGTTATTATAGATCCATTTTGTTGTTCCATCCACAACACACAGAAACTGATGAAAAAATTATGTGAATATATCCATGAACCTTTGGGATAACTTAGCTGCTCAAGGGTTCTCCTGATTACCTGCCGTAACTTTAGCAAATAAATCATTAAAATCCTGGGGAACTGCTGGTTTTGCCTTTTCTCTAGACCTTCCTGTTGAAATTACAGCAGACCAACTCTAAGAAAAATAAATATTGTATTCTGTTCACAATAACAACATCAAATCTTCTTTTCATCCAGTAACCTGCATATGTGTATGTGTGTGTGGCAGGGGTTGGGGAGAGCAGGCCAAGAAAAAACAAAAGGAAAACACAATGAAACACTAAGGTTGAGATACATACTAAGAGACCCCAACAACTCACTTTGAAACGTTGCCAACAACAATTGTCTTCTTAACGTAAAGACGTGAAGGGTCATCGCTAGTTGTGAGGTAAGCACACCGTTGTTCTATCTCCTGTGGGGTTGGGACTCCGAGGGTATCCTTGCAAAGAAGGGAAAGAAAAGTGTGATAAGTATCTTGGTCAATGTAACATTATCCTCCAATCTTTATGTGCTTGTCATCATTTTCATCTCTCCATCTCTTCCAATCTCCCTAGACTACAGATGTCTAGCATAACCACCTAATCCCCTTTGTCCTCCAACTTGGTTGGTGACAATGCCAGCAACCCACCCACAGATAAATCTGCTGATTTTCACATCCAGTCTAATTACCTCCTCCTGTATCACACACTAGTGCAGTGAGATGGGCAAACACACTCATACCATGTGCTCCAAGTGAAGAAGTGCTGATTTCAGCTCATTCAATTAACAGAATAACTCAAGAGATTTCCTACTCGACGTAAAAACTCAAAGTTGGATCATTTCCCCAACATTTCAAGTTTGGCATTAATATTCAGCCACTCTTGCACTTAGATCTTGCAGTCTATTCTAACCTACACCCCTTCTGTGCCTGGATATTAAAAACCAACCATTACATTTAGTTTATAAATTGATATTTACCAGTACCTGGTCCAGAGTGGCATAATTTTACCTATGGTAGAGTGTGGCAGAAGAGTATTCT
>JAUZTB010000107.1:59243252-59253644 GCA_034780895.1 Rhynchobatus australiae | reverse complement strand
GTTGGGCGACTTTCTGAATGTTTCCTGCATTTTCAGTTTTTATTTCAGACTTCCAGCACCTACAGATGTTTTGATTTTCAGGCTACAGGTATCAGCCACCAGCTAATGTGATAGTCTGACCTCCTCAGATTCTGCTGCTTGGTCATGTCAGAGAATCTGTCTTCTGTCAGAAGCAGAACACTGCTGTTTCTGAGGCTCTTGCTGTTGTTCATTATTTCCTCCTCTGGGTCCTACAATACTGCAGCAGAAGCCACAGTCAGTGTGATGTGGCCATGGAGAGCCATAAATTGGAACTCACTTAGGGTTAGCGAAGTTCAATAACTTAGTTGCAATTCTAAAAAGCCTTTATCGAGTCTCCTCAATGTCCTCCCAATACAACCTCTGTGCTGTGAGCCTTCCAAAGACACAATCCAGAGAGCACTGAAAGGCTCCAATTTTCATTGCACAATTTGAGTGTTAAATCTTCAGCTGCATTGCATTGTCTTTCTCCAGCTTGGTTTCACTGGCAATGGGCAGCATAGAAGCCCGTGCTTCAAACTCCCATTACTATTGCTCTTAATAAGAGAATAACACTTGAAAAAATCAGTCTCCCTCTCCTACAGCCTAATACCTTCGGGTCAAATGTGGGAATTGGGGTGTTTGTATTTGCTGTCAATTTGCCATTTCTAACAAATACAAACCCACCCAGGCATGTGAATTAAAATTTACCCCCTGTGTTTGAAGTTAATTTGTTAGTCTCTCAGATTAAACAAATTTAACTGCTGATTGGAACAGACAGAAGAATTTGAGGCAGCTCTTATTTCCTGAGCTTCTGTTCTGGGGTTGACCACGTGAATTGATTGGAAATTGATCAGATTGGTATAGATGTTTTCTCAGCATCTGATGTGAACCCACTCTGCAAACTGGGTGAAAATCAGTTAATGTGGATCTTCTCCTGATTTGCTCTTCAGTCAGGACTAAGTTCAGCAGGGTAAGCTTCGTGGATGATTGCAAGAGTTGGAGTCACAAAGGGGAGTTGATACTGCCAACCCACCACCATTGCGGAACTAGGAACACATTGTGCTTCTCCCTTTATATAAGATATCTTCATTAGTCACATGTACATCAAAACACACAGTGAAATGCATCTTTTCCATAGACTGTTCTGGAGACACCCCATAAGTGTCGCCACACTTCTGGCGCCAACATAGCATGCCCACAACTTCCCAACCCGTACGTTTTGTTTGGAATGTGGGGGGAAACCGGAGTACCTGGAGGAAACCCATGCAGACACAGGGAGAATATACAAACTCCTTACAGACAGCAACCAGAATTGAACCCCGGTTGCCAGTGCTATAATAACATTATAATAACCACTACACTACCATGCCTGCCCTCTTTTCTCAATATTTATGGGACTTTCATGGACATTGGGAGACTTGACTGGGAAAATTCAGCATGACCATCATCTGCCCAGATGCCGTCCACAGAATGTGCTTGAACCATCAGGCAGTACTTTCTCCAACATTAAGCTGCTGAGATACCCATTCCCAAGGTGACACTAGCTGACAAGACTCTATCACTGGAGGCAGAGTTATGATGCTGATAAACCAAGCAGGGTGGTTCAGAGACCTTGGAAAAAGAGGCAACAATGTGCCTCCTGCCTAAAGCCACAACATCACTGGAGCTAAAACATCCAACCTGGGTTCCTCTGATAAACAAGTTACTTGCAGGCACAACTTTTCAAAGGCTGTTATCACCTGCGATTCTACAGGGAGACATTCAGCCATGTTGCCCTGTATGGACAGCTCTCTCCATGGAGACCATGGTCACTTTAATGCAGCTAGTGGAGCTGCTGCCTCACAGCACCAGAGACTCAGGTTCAATCCTGACCTCTGGTGCTGTCTGTGTGGATTCTGCACGTTCTCCCTTATGACTGCATGTATTTCCCCCGGGTGCACCAGTTTCTTTCCATATCCCAAAGACATGCAGGTCGGTGGGTTAATTGGGCACTGTAAATTGCCCCTGGGGGATGTTGATGGGAATGCAGAAGAGAATAAGAATGGGATTAATGTAGGATTAGTGCAAATGGGCAGGCGGTGGTTGGCGCGGACTTGTGGACTGAAGGACCTGTCTCTGTGCTGTATCTCTCTATGACTTTATGACTCAACTTCCTTGGCAGAGCTTCTTCTGAAGTGGCTGGCGCAGATCTCGGCCACTTGGTCATTTACAAATGCTCAATTTCAGACACCTAAGAGTGGGACCCTTGTGAGATGCCTCTCTTAGCATGAACACTGCTGGTTTGTTCTTTATTATTGAACCCTGTGATGCTTCCTTCAAACAGTGAACAACCTCTGATTCTTCCTTGAAAGACTGATGCATCAAAAGTACTTATTCAATTGTAAAGAGCTTTGAGTCATCATGAGGTTGTTTGAAATAGTTACGATATAAATGAAGGACTTTTTCTCTTGATAATTTCCTTTATACCTCCGTCTTCATGTGTACAAGTGCAACAATTCCAGCAGCCTCAAGCAGAAAGCTATTCCTTGTGCACAACAATAACCTAGAGTGCTCAGCCTCCTTGGAGGAGTGGGTGTGGTGTTGGAGGGTGGGTGAGGTGGATCTTTGACAGGGGTCCTTGAGGCTTTAATAATATTGAGGTAAATCAGTTGGAAAGTTCATTAAGAAATGGTTGAGGCAGAAACAGTGACAGGTACATGGATAGGAAAGGTTAGAGCGAAATGGGCCAACCTCTGGCAAGTGGGACTAGCTTAGATGAGCATCTTGGTCAGCATGGACAAGTTAGGCCAAAGGGCCTGTTTCCATGCTGTATTACTCCATGACTCTGACTAAGTAAAGAGAAACTAAAAACCAAACAACTCGGCGCACCAGCTGTTCCAGTCGTAGGACTGTTGCAGTCCCTGGGAATTCCCGGGAAAACCCCAACTTATTCACAGGAGCAGCCCATGGTGTCAGTCAGGAGTTGTTGGAGTAGGGTGGGGGAGAGACACATATGGAGAGTGAGCAAACGGGGCTCTTCCTTCATAAAGTTGGCACCACTGTAATTGGTCTGCATTTCAGCCAAGAGTCCTGCATGTTTTTGCCATCGTTGTTCAGTTGGACTTCTTTTTGACAGGGGCTGACAGCTGAAATGGAGCAAAAGCACAGCCAGAGACTGATTGAGCTGACTACCCGCCACCATCAGGAGCTGGAGAAGGAAGCTGAACGTCTGCGGACTGCTAACCAACAGGCTGAGAGGGTACTGGAGGCCAAGGAACGAGCCCACAGACAGCGTGTGAAAGAACTCGAAGAACAGGTGCGCATTTTGTATGCCTGGTTCGCCCGGTCTACCAAGGACAATGATTGACAGCAAACCAACATATAATCTTAAAAATCTCACCTGTGAGAAATTAGGGAATTTGACACATTTAAAATTGTGATAAGAATAGGCAAATTAACACAGACAGTTATTTTCTGTTGATATTGAAAGGAGGCTGAGATTTTAGATAAATAATGCACAATGAGGTTAGAGAGTTACTGGAATGTGGACTGCTTGGTGATGTGCTAGGCAATCCCAGCATTCCGAAATGTAGGGGACAATTCCTGAAATAAAAGGAATGTGGTGACGATAGGAAAATGGAATTAGTTTGGGGGAGAAGAAACTGCGGGAATACACGTCAGATCCTGAAACTCTGCAGACAAGGCAAACTCCAGTACTAAAGTTTCAATGGATCTATGTTTCTGAAAATATGTCTGCTGCCTTATTTCCTGTTCGTTCATTATACCAGCACAGCTAAATATTTAATTTTACTATTCCAGGAATTGGCTGTCTTTACACTGAAATCTACTGCCAATAAGGAAGCATTTAGCCTCCCCTTGAGTTATGTGACTGTGTGGTGTATCTGCCACAGTAGGAACTCTACAGTTGGCAAAGGCAACCCTAGACTAGGAAGGAGTATTGGGAATTATCCAATATGACCATCTTTGATTGCTATCCATACTCCATTATTACTATGCTGCCGAACCTTCGTGTAGATTCGAGGTGAGCTCGTGATCAGGCTAATCTGTGAAGCTTGTCATGCCTTACTACCCACGTGAGTGGGTTTTTGGTTAAGGTAGAAGATGGCAGCAAGCATTTAAGGAACAAGCCAGAACAACAGGCATTAATTGTAGCAAAAAGAATTCTGAAGATCTGTGTAGGGACAACTGACTAGATAGAAAGAAATGAAGTTTAATGGTAAAAGATTTAGCAGAGCTGTTTTGAGTCTTGAAACTTGATTTAGACCAGTTAGGTTGAAGGGTTACAATTGGGCCTGGCTGCCAGAAACAGAAGAGGCTTAACTTATCAAAAGGTGTTCTGATTTTGTGTTTCACTGTTTGTGTAATCAAGGAAAGAGAATCAAAACGGATTCACGCAAAAAATCTATTCAACCGGTATTGTTGATTGTCGCATTAAACCAACTAACCAGGTCACTTGTTCTGCTTATTTAGGTAGCTATCCTGCAGGAGCAGTTGGATCGGGAGATGAGGAAAAGACAAGCCTATATTTCACAAATGCTCAGGTCAGGAAAGTAGCTGGAAAGCAAATCAAATCCTATCCAATGGGAAGCTGAGGGATAATCTTGAATATTCAGAGCAAGGTCATTAAATGAATGAGTGGGCAATCTAATGATCACGTTTATATGACCATCTTCTTGAAAACAGCGGCTCATGAAACCTTTTGTTTGAACTGCAAATCATACAAGGTAATCCTCAACACCCATAAGTATAGGAGGGTTCCTTGTACTGGGATGTGGGCATTGGTCGTAAGTTCCTTCTGACACCCTCTATCTGATTGGATTTGTGGCCTACAATGACCATTGGGTATTCTCACCCCACAGCTACAGCAGACATTCCTGCTCCTTCTCACATCTAACTTCAATACTGTGAAAAGACTGATCTTTTGAATCTTCCACAGTGGGGAATCTCTCTGAAGCCTTCCCAACAACCACTGACCTCAGCCCCTGTCGAGACAGAGTCTGTTTACATTCTTGACGTGGTGTTTTCCAGATGGTAACTGTATTCATTTGCCTTGTTTGCTCATTTAACTATCCATAGCTGTACTTCTGAAATTCAAAGACCAACATTCCCAAGGAAGTACATAAAACACAGTCTTAAACATTGCACATGCCTTCTGTTTGCTACGGTGCTCTTTTGGTTTCATGGATGAGAGCTTCTCTATGTGATCCAGAACAGCTCCATTGGATGTTACCTGGACTGGACCAAGACTGATGGGCTCCATTGAAACCATGGTGAGAAATAGGCGTTCTGCACCTTTAGCTGGTGCCCTGCTAACCCCTTTATTCTCACAACTCAGAGAGGAACGGTTGGCCAGCCTGAAATCATAGACCCTGTAATGAAACCAACCCAAAAGACACACGTTAGCCTTACCTTGTGTTTACAGTTGTACTGGGATAGGCTAGCAGGGAAGGAGACCTAAAACAACTGTGGGGCACACCAGAGGATCTCAGGGCCGATCCTCGGCATGCGTTGACCTTATTGCTATTAGCCGGAGCAGAAATAGCAGCATAATTAAGATTTGGATTATAGATGAAACTTCAGCCGATTCCCACAGCCGATCGCTAATCTCAGGGCAACCAGATCAGGTTCAGGTGCAGACAATCCTTCCCCTGCTCTGCTCTACTCTCTACTCCATCAAATAACCCAGGAACAGCTGGTGTTTGAGCAACTACAGAAGGCAAAATATCCCAAGTTTAAGAGTAAGTTCAGTGCAAGCTGGGTGATAACAGGTCAAAGCTGATTTTGCTTTCCATGTGCCTAATCTCAGGGCAGTTTTGCACATGGTTCATTTCATAGTCTGTTCAACATTCAAAAGGCCAAGTGTTTATGTGTATATAATTCACAGCAAAAGGTACTGGAAATAGTCACTCGTGGCAAGGTTGCAGCTGGTAGGCACTGAACTGCACACTTTCCTTCCCTACACCTTAGAGAATCTGTATCTTACATGGAGCTTCTGTCTGGGTACTTAAATTGGGCAGCCAGATTGGTGCAATACATCAGCTAGGGTCCGGTACTTTCCCTCGGGAGTTAAGCAATGAACATCATCTACTATAAGGAATACTGGAGTACTCAGCTGGACAGGCAGCATCTGTGGGAAGAGAAACAGAGTTAATGTTTCAGGTCCAACACTTCATCAGTTTCCTCTAAATCATTGAGGATTCATTTCAAAAGCCCTCAATTCCTGGGCATGAAGCCATATTAATCCATGCGTAGATTGTAACAAGGAACTGTACATTGACTGCAGAGTACTGTTTAGAAGATGTCAAATCTTACCTCCGAATAAGATGCAGGAAAATAAGTCAGCTGTTAACAAATAACATTGAATTGGTTCTTCAGTCTAGACAAGAAAAATTTCACGTTCAGTGTTCACTCCAGGAAGGTTAAAATAGACAGACATTTGTCATCCAAGATCATGTTTTCATTTTTCCACCCACCCAATTGGTGTGCTTCTCCTTTATAAAGCATGCAAGGTCTTTACCTTCTTTGATGCCTCATCACTATGTTGCATTGAAGTCACCTCTGTCCATCCTTTGCTGCATTTTTGTTTCCTCCTGGAACATAGAGGCTTTTAAAGTCCAAATCTGGCATTGCCTAATCATGATGTCTGGATTTATTTCTTCATTTTTCCTACTCTTTCCAACCTCGCCCTTAATGGAATCAATCCCAGTGCCAACGTACCACAAATGATGCCAAATCTCCATCAAGGCCCCACCAGGCTGCCCTGTCGGACTGGAGCCATTCCTTGATGAACTGAGAGTCCAGTTTGGTCTGAATAACCAGCCAAATTGTCAGTTTATTGCTAGTATGATACATAAACTCCCGAGAAGGCTTTAGCTCTACTTAACAAAATGGGGGTGGATATTGGCTGACTGAAAACTATGTATTTTATCAGTTCAACAGAGAGACTAACTGGTATCCTTGCTCAATCCTTCACCCAACACCTCCCACAAAATGCTATCTATATTTTAAAATCAGCTCCTCCATTGAGGGAATTTTTTAATTGGAAAACTTTCATTCATTTTCATTCTCTTTTACTGACAACATTTTAGACCTCTCTGATTAGTTGTATTGGTGTGGCATGTCTGATATATTCATTAGCTACTTATCAGGTCAGGTTATGTCTTTGATAGCTTGATTTAGTATTGTGTTTGACTCTTCAATTAAATATAGCTTAAAACATGTACCCAACCATCTAGTAAATGAACCAAATTTAATGGGAGTTCATGTAAAATCTTTGTATAGTTTTGTAAAGTGATTATAATTCATTCTTTTATTAATAAAAACTGATTATAATGTGGATTTAATCAAATGTGTTTGAGTTATTCTGTATATAATATTCTCAATATATGGGCTGCCCTCCTGAGTTAATGAACCTGCATTTAACTAGTGGCTGACCTTAGCTAATTGCATATTGATTGACCATGACTTTGAAGTTAACCAAAGTATTCATCTAACTCCCTTTTGAAATTTTGTACTGAATCTGCTGCCACCACCCTTCCTGGCACTGCATTCCAGATCATAAGTAAATTGTCCTCAACTCCACTAATTAATTTTCCCAATTATCCACAAATGGATCCCGTAATATTGTTTTCCTCTATCCAGTGAAAACATCTGTGCAGTTGCCTCTGCATTAGCTGTTTTAAAAAAAACTGTTGGCTGCTTCTGTTGTCACGAAACATTCAATTTAAGAAGAATTTGAAGGCTGAAGGATTTTTTTTAATTCTATAAATCATGTAATCATTTTAAGTTATGGCAATGATCAATTACGCAGGAAAGAAAATATCAATGTCTCATTTTCCAGTTCCTTTACAGCCGTGCAAAATGCACATGACATAATGCAGCCTGGTGAGTATCAGCTGTCTACTTAACCATGGGGGTGAATCACAAATAAGCCTCACCACTCCTCACCTGACATTATTAAGCAAGGGTCACTGCAGAGCAATCAGGATTGTGACCCTCATAGCCTCCTCCTTTAGCCTGCCAATTGTGAATGCCCAGCTAAAATAGCTAAACTCGGCTGTGCCTAGACTGTAAACCCTTTGGTGTGCACTCTACCCATTTAGCTGTAGAAGCAACCTAGTTTGTTCACTTCGAAAACATTTATACAGCTCTGAATTTCAGTCCAGAAAAACCTTTCAAAAAGTAAGTAAAATGCAAAATCCCAGATCTAACCCGCCTCTTGTTTTGCTGCTATGCTCCTGCACAGCTGTTGTGAGAGTAGTGAACGTAGAGTGCTGCGTGATTTCAATTGCACACAGCAAGCTCTTGCCACAGCTGTCAATCCCATGTGCCCAAGGGAAGGCATGATTACAACATTGGCTCAATTCACAGCGAGAATTCCGAGAATGAAAGGCTCCTTGTTTTTTGGGAAGCTTATGTCTGAAGCCAGGAATTCCTCTTGCCAAACCCTTGCTGCTCTGAAGTTCTTGCTGTTGATACAACAACTAGTTGTGGATTGCAAACTAGGGAAATGTAGTAACCAATCAACTTTCTCCACTGATTTCAAATTAACCTGTTAAACCACCACCCTGCCCCTCCGCAACCAAACATGGATGGTGGAGCACAAGTTCAAAGAGCTTATATTGTTAAGGGAATACCTGCCCTTGTTGCTATGCACCACAAACATGTTTTTGTTTGACCTTGTCATCTGCGGAAAAGTGCATTGATTATAACCACAATTTATTTATATATGGAAGCAGGACGATTCATGATAAAGTTGGTTGCGCTGGGAATGTATCCCAATATTTCACGTCCTCATAGCAAGTGCAATTACAAAGCAGTAGGTAGTTTCCATTCCTCAGTCTTTAAAGAGGCTTGAAACAACAGAGAAGTTAGGTGTTAACAGCTGCAGCTGGTATAACTGGCAAAGGTTAGTTAATCTGGGCATTGGGTATGAACTAATGTTATTAAAGATTGGCTTAAATCTATATTATTACACAATAAGCAAGATGGACTCATTGGCCATGCATGTGTAACATGATATATTGGAACAAACACTGTTTAGGGACTGTTTGTAAGAAAGTAAGGCCGCTTGGATGGTGAATAGTCCATGGTTCAACAAACCAATCTGTTTTAGGTTAAACAATCTCACTTACTCTGCCTCCATAATTCCAAGAAAAGTTCTCTTCATTTCTTGCATCCCTTTAAATTGCCTATTCCAATGGCTTTCTGTGGTGACCGCTCCACAAGATAATTCTCCTTTAGGTGAATTTGTTGCATGACTCTTCTCATCTATAACTTCTCTATTTTATCTTGTCTACTTTGAAATTGGGGTACCTCATTATCACCTTGATTGATCTCATCAGACCACTTAATAGTCTTCATAATTTAAACTAAATCCATTCCCATTAGCGTTCAGCACATTAGAATCTCCCATTATTTCCTGCACTCGATAGTGGTCAGTCAGCATTTCGAGATTACAAACAAAGATCTCAATGCAAGTCAGTTTGTAAAATGCATAATGAGCAATCTCTCACAGACAACAATGGAAAATGGCACCAAGTGTAGCCTTGGGGAAAGCATAGACTTGAAAGCAGGCCTCCACTGCTTAGCATTGTTGCTTGAACAGAATGAGGAGCCTTAGCTTCAGATGGACCACCAGTCTGGATTGATTGTTGCTCTTGTTCCTTTAGGTGGTAGAAGCTGTGGGTTTGGTAGGTGCTGTTAAAGAAACCTTAGCAATCTGCTGCAGGGCACTATAAATAGCAGTGCCCAGCCAGTAGATGCCAGGTGAATGAATATTGGAAGATACAAAATGAATGCCAAAGCATTATGACATTCAAGTGGAGAACCTACTATAAATAAAGAAGGGTGTTGTGAATATAATGCTAACTCATTCTGTATGCTACTTTTAAAACTGTGCCCATTCATCATCAAAGTTTTTTTTTCAGATCTGTCGAAGCCAGCTTGTAGCAAGCCAACCTGAATTCTAGTCTGGCAATGCTACCTCAGGTAGGGGACATCCAATTAACATTCATTTATTCAGGCGTCTGCCACTGCTCCATGATAGTACTCCCACCACAGGTTGGGCAGTGCTGTGGTGCAGCTGTTAGTGCCACTGTCTCACAGCTCCAGTAACCTGCGTTTCATCCTGGCCTCCAGTGCTGTTTATGTGGATTTTATATATTCTTTCTATGAGTGCATGGGTTTCCTCCCACATCCCAAAGGTGCACAGGCTGTTTATTGGCTGCTTTAAATTGCCCCTAGTGTAGTTGGATGACAGGAGAATGAGCAGGAAGAAAGTAGGTTGCAGGAAAATAAGTTGGAGCAGTGGGAGCACAGTTCTCTGTAGCTTATTCTCATCATCTAATTTCTTTCTCTATTATTTTAGTCATCATTTCCTAGCTTCTAAAA
>JAUZTB010000107.1:59178975-59191768 GCA_034780895.1 Rhynchobatus australiae | reverse complement strand
GTCAACTAAATGTAGATTGAAAAATTACCTCTCAAGAGAAAACAAGTTAATTAAAATTGGAGAACAATCCAAAAGGGTGCAACGTGCCTAGCTGGAAGAAGAGGTGTTTCAAGCTTGTATTGGGCTCCATTGTAATAGTACGGGAAACCACAGACACATCAGAGTGGGATAAACGATGAGACCAGTGAAAAGTCATTTGCTTGATGTGACTGATACTATTTGAATATGGGGTTGCCTTTTGGAACTGAGATCTATAGATAGTTGAGGCATCAATGACCAATCAGCATCTTGCTGTCATGTATATTGTTTCACTTCAGTTGTGACAAAAATGACTGGAAGTATTTAACAAATTAGTAATAAAGCTGCTTGTCAGACTTGTTAAACTGGCCATTGCATTCTAATGAACACAAACTCATAAAATGTGGTAAATTCATTGCAGGGCTGAGGCTTTTTATGCTTTTGCTTTAATTAGCTGAGCTATGAGAAAACCAGTGCTGTGAGCAGTTGTTGCATTAGGCAACAGCCACAATGATTCTGCTGTACATTTTACAAAAGACCACTGTATTTAAACAATTCTTTACATGTTTGACCTTTGCCAAGATATCTGTGGAGTTTATCACTAATCAACAAATGCATCAGACCTGATAGATCAAAGGCAAAAGTCATTTTTAAAGCAGTGCAGATAACTTCATAAGTAACCTTCGGTTAGTCGTAACTAATTCTATCCTTTTGTATATCTAGAATTAAAATTCAAATTCTGGAAATAAACAGCGGGCCCATCAACAGCAAGAGAAACTTTGACTCATTTTCTTGTTGCAAATGTTGACATGTCTATGGTCTATTTCCAATATTTTCTGATTTTATTTCCAATGTAAATATGTACAGTTGAGGATGGCCATGAAACATTGTCAGTATTTTTGAAAACATTAATATTTTGCTATGTATGTAATGGGAAAGCACAGTAATTCCAGAAACATTAAATAATTCCCCCAATCCATTCATTGATAGGTTCTTTTGACACATCTGAGGTGCATCGTACTTTTTGTTCAGGCATCAAACTTGAATCCACAAATTAAAATGCCAATATTCAAGCCCAGTTTAATCAATAGTAAGTTAAATAGCAATTAGCAGAAATCATAGAATCATTAAGGTACTTCAGGAGGCCATTCAGCTGATTGAATCCATGCTGGCTCCTTTCAGAGAAAACTGTTCAATCCCATTTCCCCACACCTTCCTCACAGCTCTGCAAATTATTTAGTCTTGATGGTTTGTAAAATTTCCTTCTAAACCCTGCATTGGCACCGGGACCAAAGGGCACAGTCTTAGAATTAGAGGGTACCCATTTAGAACAGAAATGAGAAGAAATTTCTTTAGCCAGAGGGTTGTGGATTTGTGGAATTTGTTGCCACATACAGCTGCAGAGGCCCGATCATTGGGGTGTTTAAAAAGGAGATTGATAGGTATCTAATTAGTCAAGGAATCAAGGGATATGGGGAAAAGGCTGGAAATTGGGGCTGGATGGGAACAGTTTAGCTCACCGTGAGGTAGCGGAGCAGACTTGATGGGCCGAATGGCCTACTTCTGCTCCTTTGTCTTGTGATCTTGGGAAATAATCAATTGACCCCTGTATTCATATCCTTCTAAGTATGAAAGACACTTATTATTGATAAGTAATTATTGAAGGACTTCTTTATTATTGCATTTCTCAGAATCTCTGCCAAAATATTCTTGCATCTGAGTAAGACGCTACCACATACTCTAAATTTGCCCTTAGCAATGAGTTCCAAACCCTTGGATACAATGGTATCTTTGAGACCGTTCCAGGTTGTTGGGAATATTGATTGCATTGTATTCATGGTGGGTCTAAAAGCTTTCCCAAATGCTGTTCCTATGTTCCGCCATACCTTCCGCTTATGTAGCACAGTGAGCCCATGACAACATTTCAGTGGTTGGATGGGATGTGGAGGGTCTTGCAACAATATTTATCTAGTGAGAGTCCAGATGGTGTCATTCCCTATTATTGAACAATGGGAGTCAATCCAACATGCAGGAGATCACAAAATAAATGAAAAGGCCACTTACCCCAAACAGGCTTAGACCTGGCAAACCTCAGGTTCGTGCTTATAAGACCAAACTGTATTGAATTAATTGCAGTTGTACATTGTTCCAAATTTTCTCCACTATTTGATTGAAACTGGTTGTCTGGATATCTGTAATATATTAACCTTTCCTAAATTGCTATTTGGACCTGTTTTCGTCATTTATCTTGGTGCAATAATCTTCATCCTTCCTCTTTATGGTTAAGAATATGCATATCCTTTGAATTTTTTTGGTGCAACATTTTGTTTGGATTATCACTTCATTCCAGTGAAGGGTTCCCTGTTGCAAATTCTTCCACACTTTCTTTAACTTCACCTCAAAGTGCATTGTAATCATATTAATGATCAGTTCTCCTGTTTGCCTTCTTCAGTGAAAATTTATAATATCATAGTACTTCGATAAAAATGAAACATATTGTTCCAAGCAAGGTTCATCCAGGCTTTTCCAATATATTACTTATGTAAATTATGTACTGTCTATAGTACAGGATATCCATCCTGTGCAGAAAGCTCTCATCTCAAATGTAGTTTCACAGGATGCAATATGTAATCTAGAGTCATAGAGTCATACAGCACAGAAGCAGGCCCTACAGCCACCATGTCCATGCTGAACATTCAGTACCTATCTTCACTAATCCAATTTGCCAGCAATTGATCCTCAGCCAGCTATGCCTCGGTGATTCAATTGCTCATCCAGATTCTTCTTAAATGTTGTGAGAGTGCTTGCCTCTGCCACGTTCTCAGGTAGAGTGTTCCAGATTGTAACCACCTGCTGGGTGGAAAAAAAATTCTTCCTCAGATCCCCTCTAAACCTCTTACTTTCCATGTAAACTTATGCCACGTGGTCTTAAACACCTCTGCCACTGGTAGAAGTTTCTTACTATCTACCTGATCTATGCCAAGGGCAGCAATTATCCCATAACCTACCTTACAAATTATCTTGCTGTTGGACTCATTGCTGCTTGTGGAAACTTGCTGAGTGGCAGGTCCTTGTGTTTTGTGTCTGACAATGGCAGTTACATTTCAATAAGCACAAAGTATTGATATTGGTTTATTATTGTCACGTGTATCGAGATCCAGCGAAAAACTTTGGAACATCACAAGGTCATGATGGGCACCACAGAAGTGCAAACCTTTCATTGCAAGGAAGGTCAGAGCCTGGGTTACAACATCCTCCCAGCTCAAAAGAAAATTTTGAAAAGTCTCGGTTCAGTTAAGGAGCAAGGTAATACTTCATAAAAACTTGCTGAAACTTCATAACTGCATAAACTAGTGGCCTGTTCTCTCTCTCACAAAACAGCATGGATAGATGCTTATTTCTCCTGCCCCACGCTTGCAGTGAAATGTAAACAAAAACGCTTCTCCAATGGAAAAAAAATGCACAAAAATTCACAAAGAGAACATTAATGAGCAGTTCTTTGACATGTGCTGTTCAGTTTCCCAGCTGTTGCAGCTTGCGGAGCAGATCTTCTGCCAAGAGCCCATGTCCAATCTGCTCGGAACAGATGTGCAGTTGTTTGTGCATCAAGGGGTCAATGGATTTGCCCATTCCGGCTCTGCCTTTGGTGTGGTTCTTGTGGTTGGGAAGCGGAGGAGAGTTGTATTTCCTGCATGCCAGTCCTGGGACAGCGCTGTTTGTACCAGCAAATCTCCACCTTCAGATCAAGGCGAACAATCCTGTGGTTTATCTTGCTGTGAGATGACACATGGGAGATAACCAGGTAGCCTTTCTGTGCAATCAGGCAACTTCAGAACAAGTTCTCAGCCGCAAAATGACAGTAATTCTACTCATCAAATGTAATCTGATCGCTATAAGGTTTCAATGTGGAAGAGGTTTCATTTATGTGGTTAACTGGAGTCTGTGACACTCTGCAAGAATTTCCCCCCTGCTCTATTGTTCCCATCACGCCTCCCTTGGGGTTATTGCATCAGCTGGGAGGGCAGTAGGTACCATCATCTACTTCTCTGCTATTTAGACATGAGCTCAGAATGTTGAGTGTTGATGGGGTCTGCAGGTCCCATCGCACCCTGGCAATCACACAGCGAGAACTAGAAACCTCCCCCTCCCTCACCTTTCGCAGCACTGAGTGGGAACACATCACTAGAGCTGAGACAAAGTAAATCAGATGAAGTAACTTGGTATTGGACAGTGATGGAGCTTGGAGCCCAGTTTAGTTACCTCCTGAACAATCAGGGAACTATGAGGAGGGAAGGATAGATGGATGAAGATTACATTGATCAAAAATTCATAACGCATCTGTGACCATAGAAGTGTAGGTAACTTTCCATCTTATTCAAATGCTCACACACTCTCTCTCACTCTCCCTCCTTTGTTTTCTCACACGCCTGTTTCTTTTCTCTGCCTCTGCCATTCTTTATATCCCTTTATTTTCTTTCCTTCTCTCTGTCTCCCTTTCTGCATCTCTGCCTGTCTCACTTTTTGTCTCTGCCTTGTTCGATCCACAGCACACACTGAGTTCAATTCTGCTCTTCTGCCACTGCTGGTCTTGGTAATAAAAGCAACCCAATCGCTTCGATGCGAGTTAAAAACAGAAAATACTGGAAACACTCAGCAGGTGAGGCAGCATCTGTGGAAAAGGAAGTGTTTCAGGTCCGAGACCCTTCATCAGAACCCAGTTGTCAGATTTTGTCTGAAGACACAAGAGACTGCAGATATTGAAATTTGGAGCAAAAACAAATCGCCGGAGCAACTCAGTGGGTCAGGCAGCACCTGTGGAGGAAAAGGGATGGTAGATATTTTGGATCAAAACCTTGCATCAGAACCACCTTTTTGCCTCCACAGATGCTGCTTGAACCACTGAGTTCCTCCAGCAGTTTGTTTTTATTGGTCTATTAATTTATTATTGTCACATGTACCGAGATACAGTGAAAAACGTTTGTTTACGTGCCATCCAGGCAGATCATGCCATGCGTAACTACACAGAGGTAGTAAAAAGAAAACAGAATGCAAAATATAGTGTCACGGAGACACAAGAGACTGTGGATGCTGGAAATCTGGAGCAACTCACACAAAATGCTGGAGGAACTCAGCAGGCCGGGCAGCATCCATGGAGGGAAATGAACAGTCGAAGTTTCGGACCAAGGCCCTTCATCAGGACTGTGAAAAAAGAGGGCAGCAGCTAGAATAAAAGGGTGGTGGAAGGGGGAGGAGCACGAGCTGGTGGGTGGTAGGTGAATCCAGGTGAGGGGGTGAGGGTAGGTAGGTGGGGGGGGGAGGGAAGTGAAAATGATGAGAGAAGCTGGGAGGTGAGAGGTGGAAGAGGCAAAAGGGTTGAATAAAATGGAATCTGAAAGGAGAGGGCAGTAGACCATGGAATAAAGGGAAGGAGGTGGGGAACCAGAGGGAGGAAGGTGTGGGTGATGAGCAGGTCGTGAGGGCGGGAGAGGGGAAAGAGGAGGGATAAAGGGGCCAGAGGGATAAGGGAAAAAAAGTGGTGGGGGGGGGAAGGTCAGGGTGGAGTGGTTACCAGAAGTGAGAGGAACCAGAGCTACAGAGAATGTGCAGCACAGGTAAACAAATAAGGTGCAAGGGTCACAACGAGGTAGATTGGGAGATCAAGAATTCATCTTTAGCGTACGAGAGGTCCATCAAGAGCCTGATAACAGTGGGATAGAAGCTGTTACTCCTTCCTGAAATGTTAACTCTCTTTCCACAGACACTACCTGCCCTGCTGAGTTTTTCCAGTAATCTGTTCTTCACTGTTGTTATTTCAGTTTTCCAGCATCTGCAGTTATTTAGATTTTCATTTACTTGGATTTAAGTGCCTGGACTTTGCAGCTGACTCTCTCATTCTCTAATAGTCTGAAGCCCTTAGTTACTGCGAGTTAATTTTATATCTGGTTTCCATGCTGGCTGCCCCAAACACTTTTATATCATGCGGATTAAGGTCAAAAGATAGCAACAGAGTTGTGGATTATCGTAGGCAGTTTAAAAGTTTTGTATTGGTGTATTATTGTCACATAGCAAAGTATTGGAAGGACGAATCCATAAGACCATAAGGTATAGGAGCAGAATTAGGCCATTTGGCCCATTGAGTCTGCTCTGATACTTGATCATGGCTGATTTATTTTTCCCTCTCAACCCCATTCTCCTGCCTTTTCCCTATAACCTTTGATGCCCTTACTAATCAAAACCTATCAAGCTTCGTTTTAAATATACCCAATGATTAGGCCTCCACAGATTCACCGCCCTCTGGCTAAAGAAATTCCTCCTCATCTCTGTTCTAAAGGGATATCCTTCTGTTCTGAGTCTGTGCCCTCTGGTCCTTGACTCTCTCACTACTGGAAACATCCTCTCCACATCCACTCTATCCAGGCCTTTCAATACTTAGTTGGTTTCAATGAGATCCCCCCCATCATCCTTCTAAACTCCAGCGAGTACAGGCCCAGAGCCATCAAACGCTCCTCATACGTTGTTATTTTTCTGTCAAAACAGTGCATCTCAACACCTTTCGCCACTGATCAGTGTCATCAACAATTTGGTTATAATTAATGAATTGGTGAAATCAACAATTTGGTTATAATTTTTTCTCTGAGGGACAGATCAACTGGCTGAAGCCCACAGAGATGTGTTGGTAGAGTAGTCTAGAAAGTGAAGTTGAGTCCCATGGAGAGGGACTAGCTGACAAGGAGGTCAGGAAGCGAGTCCCTCAGAGGGAGCACTGCATGAGGATGGCCGTGACATGATGCTTACCCTAGGCACAAACACAGTTAAAGTCAGGATCATGTCCACTGAGACAGAGTATTCTGCAACCTAGAAATTCAAGTGCATCTTACAGGTGTGGATAAGTTGGTTGGCATTTGGTCATTGTCCTATCAACAAAGGTCTTGGTGAGGTCATGTACACCAGCGTCTGATAAGATTCGAGAGGGAATGGGGTTTCCGCAGTATGCTGTGGGGTAATGTTGAGGCTTATAGTGTTGTCATGGGGTATTTGTGGGTGGGGTGACATGGAATGGAAGATGGTCAGCAGCCAGGAAGGAGTGGGATTGGAAGCCAGAGGCTCAGCAAGAGCTGGAGATTATGGAGTTAAAGGAATGCAGATCAGGGGTTGGAGAGCTGCTTGAGATTGAGTGTTGCGTAGTTTTAATATGGACTGGGAGGGGCAAAGGATTTGGTTAACTATTTCACTTTCTGCTTGCATTAGTGCAATGGGATTTAATCCATATTGTCCCAGGAAGATCCAACAAGGGGTGCCACCAGCACGGCATAATCCATGGTTCCCTGCAGTTCTCCAGCAGGAACGTAGCAATGGAACAACATCATCACTTTCTTCCCTGATGCAGAAAGCATTTCAGTCACATGGATGACTCATGACTGAAGGTGCCTGTCGAATTTTCCAAGTGATGCAAAACTGTCCAAAACTGATCGTTCTTGGAAAAATTGATTTGATTGCATTATGTTAAAAAAAAGCATTATGCAACCAAATTTCCAGGCATATGCATGGCACTCGTCTGTGTTGTTCAGGCTGGTAATTTGCTATCTCATTTCACAACAGTACCTGTCTGCTCTCCTGTTTATACAATATGACAAGTGTCAGTAATTCACACTGTTGCTGTCAGTGGACATCATCATAGAGTTTGTGAGATGCCCATGTATCACCCTGGGAGCTGTCAGCTATCCAGGTTATATAGTGAGTCTTGTCAGTGCCTTGGTCAGGCACACATACCAGCCATCTCAGTTATACAGTTAGAAAATTGGCTGCAGGAACTTATCCTGCGGAAACCTTGCTAAGTAAACACAGGTGTTGCATCAAATTGCATTGATTCCACAGCACAGATACAGGCTATTCGGCCCAACTGATTTATGCTAAAGTGTATGTTTTATATGTATCTTGCCCTTGCTACCCTGTTTCACCTAACCTTGTCAGCTCAGATTTCTGTTCGTGTCTGATTATCTAGATCACACATCTAGTGCATAAACAGTGTTTAAATGCTTCACAATTGCATTTCTCAGTTTAATAAGTTGTTAAAGGGTTCTCTCTTTATCATGAGCTGATCTGCAGTGAGGACAATATAGAGCTGTCATCTGAGTAACACTAATACAGTACATAGGTCCTAAAGTTAATCCCTCTCCTTCACATTGTTCCAATCTGTGGCCTAGGCTACTGACTGTATCTCTACTGATATTAGTCCAGCTTGCTGACACTCACTCAATCACTGTTTAGTCCAGCACCCAGAGTCACTGACTGCTGAGCTCTGTAACATCCCTGTTAAAATACACCCTTTGTTCACTGCTGGGGTCAGGAAGCTGCTAGCCACACAGAGCAATGACACTGACAGAGACAAGAGACTTACATTTATATAGCACCTTTCATTCCCTCTCTGTGCCTCAAGTGTTTTATGGCCAAGGAGTCACTTTTTGAATGTAGTCTCTGAAAAATACAGGAACCACTTAGCACACACCAATCCTGAAGCAAAGCAGTAAAGTGGTGATTGATATAATCTATTACCAGTGTGATTGGTCAATGGATAATTATTGCTCAGGACACAAGATGAAACGCCCCTGTTTTTTTTCAGGTACTGCTGTTAAATTATTTATGTTTACTTGAGGATATAATCAGGGTCTCAATTTCATGTCCAAATAAGGCACCCCAGCACCAGGAGTGTCAGTCCAGATTATCCTGCAGTGGTATCTGGAACAGAACAGCGAACCTCCTGATTTGGAGGCCACAGTGTCCGCACAGCTCGGGCTAACACGAAAACACTATTGCCTCTGGGATGCTCAATGTATCCATCGCTCCACGAGTTGCTTGACCAATAGAGTGGCTGTGTTGTGCTGAAGCAGAGGTTAGTGTGGCACGTTGGATTCTGGGATGAGCAAGGGATAAAAATGAGTAGAACATAACCTCTCTGTTGGGTTATTTTCTGCACTGGGATATGGGAGAAATTGCCTGGTTAAAAAGGGGTCCTGTCACTATCCTTCCAAGTTCACAATGTCCTCCTGTGCTTGGTGTGTCTTGGCCGAGACTCAATCCATCCCCCTTTCTCCTTCCGGCACACGCTTGAAGTGTTTTCAAGATGTGTTTTTACAAGCAAGGAATTAAGATCTATAAGGGAAGCTTTTCTTGGCTGCAACAAGCAGGAGTTACTAAATATCAGACTCACTTAACCCTTTGTTGAGGTTCTTAATTTACTGTACACAGAAATAACTCCTCTTTATCAAGCTAATGCCTCATTCATCTTGATGTTTATAAAGGGATAAGATCAGTGATAGGAGAGAGATGATGTCAGTGGCCACATGAGATTTGTTCTGTAGTGGCGGGGGGTTGATTGGTGATAGCAAGGGATCTGACCAATGGTAATGGAGTATACAGGGAATGAGAGTGAGAAGGATGATTGAAAGATACTGAGTGAAATTGGTCAATGGAGAAGCTACAGGTTTTGTGGTTTAGTGAGGGAATTTGTTATTGGGTAGGAGATGGCTAATTAGTAAGTTAATGGATGAAATTGCTGGTTAAATATCAATCTTACAGTGTATATACCTTCTGTCATAAATGGGAGCAGGTGGGCAAAGAGTATTCCAGATTATTCTGCATTGTACAAACCTAATGCACGTCATTATAGTTCAATCCACACATTAAATTACATGTCATTTGTAATGTGGTTGTACATGCAATTACACTGTTCTACAATTCAGCCAGCTGTTCTGATCAGACAGACCAAAAATCATTGCAGTTAGCATCTCGCCACCTCCCACGGAATCAGTTATTCTTACAGTAAATGGATGAACGGTCTGTAGTCTTCTCCCAACTGCACCCCTTTCTTTGTCTTCCTTCTATTGACCTTCCATGGACTTTTACCATTTGAATTCCATCCTTCATCCTTCTAGTTCTTGATCTTCAAAGGATCTTTCTGGATTCCATTCTTTCCCCGCATCCTACCAATTAGTCTCCACCCAGATGGTACGCATAATCTTTTCACCGTGGCACCATTTCACTGAAATGTCCCCATACATCAGGTCCACCAATATTCTTCAGCAATATGTTCCAAAAGTATGTAACCTTTGCTTTAGTGCCTTCAACAGAATCAAGTTATTAACACTGGACAGACGTTTGAAATGGCAAATTTGTTGACTTTTCTACACACATCCTGAGATGCATCACTTGCCTTCCAGAGATTTTGATGGTTAATTCAGAAGTATGTTCTTGAACCAAGCAGCGATGACATGGCAGCTTGCCTTGGTAGTTTGATGATGGGCTGGGGTGTCATATTTCTGGCTACCATCCATTAGTCTTTGAAGGTACTTTCAATAAAGATGAAATTGGTGCGATGTCTTGGCCAACTAACCCTCCCTGAGATCACACATGAAAAATAGCTAGTTGAATGATACATAAAAATAACAATGACATAGTTGTGTCCCCACAATGTTTGTGCCTTGGAGACAGGTGGAAATCACATAGTTAAAGCCCCGGTACTAAAAATCTAACCTCACTGATCAAGTGGGATAGCTTTAACATTAGAATCTTCAGCATAAAGTTCCTCGTTTTTAATTTGATTCCCAAAAAAACCGTCACCACAACGTTCTGGCAACTTTGTTAAATCATGGGATAGATTTGGTCTATTTTAGGTCATCTGTCCACAATCCCCTCATTCCCCTTCACCACAAGCATTATCCTGGCATCCAGCTGTTCCATGAATAATTGCACTTCTTATCCGGAAAACTCCAATCACAGTGTCTCTTCCTATTAGCTTAAACCTGTGGCCTCTCCATTAGTTTAACCTTGCGCCCCCCTGTGTAAGTTTCATCCTCTATATTACTTTCACCTCGTGACTCTTTTTGCTAGCTTAACCCTTTGTTCCCCGTATTAGTTTAACCCTGTGACTTCTATATTGGTTTAACTCTGTGACCCTCTGTATTATTTTAACTCTGTCCCCTCCTTATTAATCAGTGTTTTCTCCTATTTGAGTTTCAGCCTGTGCCTATTGGATTAGTTTGACCTTGTGACCCCTGTATTAATTTAACCTTGCAGCTCCCACTCCTAATTTAACCTTGTACCCTTTATACTAGTTTAACACCTTATCTCCTATATTAATTTAACTCATGTCTCCAACATTAATTTAACCTATATCTCCCTTATTAGTCCTCTAGTATTAGTTTTATGCAGGCTTGCTGGATTAGGTTAAACCTTGTGCCCATGAATTACTTTAACCTCTGCATTAGTTTAAGCTAATATTAATTTCATCCTGGCCTTGTTGATTGCTGTATTACTTTGATTGGCTGTGTTGGACACAAATCTACCAAAACATTTCAAACTTTTTTGACTTTACTCTCAAGCCAGCAGCCTACCCTCAAGTTCAGCAGCTGTCAAAGCAGTGGTATCCGGCGTTTAGATCAATGAGGTCATCAGCTTAATGTTAGCTCAGCAAAACAATACCTGGAAGATTGGAGAGGAGGAGAAGGAGGTGATGGGGGTGAGGTGACCCAGCCACTGTAATATCACAGCTCATGAGGATGTCTTGGTATTCCCCAACTCAGGAAGTTTAGCTTCCGCAGTATCGCTTTGTCACTCTCACCAATTCCGAACTTGCATTAAAGATATAAAAACAGAAAATGCTGGAAAAAAACTCAGCAGCTCAGGCAGGATAGAGAAACTGTCAATATTTCAGGTCTGTGACCCTTCAACCGACTTGGGAAACAGACGAACAAGTTAGTGTAGGTAGCCGAGAAGTTGGGAGAGGGCAATGGGTAGAAGAAAATGAAAATGAATCTCTGTGATGGGGTTGTACAATGTGCCTTGATGGAGAGCAGGGACTTGTTCGGATGAAGGGCCTGTTTCTGCACTGTATCTTTCTTTGACTCTGTGACCATGACTCTCCTGTGGCCATGAACTGACAGTTAAGCTCTTTTAAATGAGCAAGGCATCGAGGGATATGGAATTAACCCATGCAAGTGGGATTAGCATAGATAGGCATGATGGTTGGCATAGACATGGTGGGCTGAAGAGCCTGTTTCTATGCTGTACTACTTTTTGACTCTATGTCTATGATTCTACTGTGGTCATTAAAAGAGTGGAGAGCTAGTGAGACTGTGTCCACTGTAGACTTGTTGTGGTGACAGGTAAATTGCAGTAGGTCCAGGTCCTTGCTCAGGCAGGAGTTAATTCTGGCCATAACCAACCTCCCAAAGCACTTCATCACCATCGACGTGAGTGCTACCAAGCGATAGTTGTTGAGACAGCTCACCCTGCTCTTCTTGGGCACCGGTATGATTGATGCCCATTTGAAGTAGGTGGGAATCTTCAAGTGCAGCAGTGAGAGATTGAAGATGTCCTTGAACACTCCAGCCAGTTGGTTGACACAGATTTTCAGTACGCTGCCAGGTACACCGTCGGGGCCTGATGCCTTGCGAGGGTTCACCTCTCGAAGGATGTTCTGACATCGGCCTCCAAGACGGCGAGCACAGGGTCACCAGATACTGTGGGGATTCCCACAGGTGTAGTGTTATTCTCCCTTTCAAAGCATGCACAAAAGGCATTGATCTTGTCAGGGAGTGAAGCATCACTGCCATTTATGCTGTTAGGTTTTGCCTTATAGGATGTAATGGCATTTAAACCCTGCCACAGCTGTCGTCCATCCGATTGTGTCTCTAACTTCAAATAGAATTGCCTTTTCACTCTCCGGATGGCCTTCCATAGGTTGTACCTGGACTTCTGGCAGGGTTCAGGATCGCCA
>JAUZTB010000107.1:58427973-58441858 GCA_034780895.1 Rhynchobatus australiae | reverse complement strand
AGGGATTACTGTGTGACACTGTGAGGGTGCTGGATTAACATCACTAGAGGTACAACAATTTACATAGTGATTTTTTCAGAGAAAATTGTCCCAAGGGCCTTCACAGGATCATTAATAGAAGATAACTGTCACCAAACAATGCAGGGGACCAGATGCTAACCTTGTAAGAAATTAATGAAGAGCATCTTGAAGCAGGAGAGATGTAGGAAGGTTTAGAGATGAGGTTTCAGAGCCATGGACACAGATGTTAGAGCAACTAATATCAGAGATGATAAACAGCTCAAAATTGGAGGAGAGCTGGGAATTTGATGGGTTTTAGAACAAGGAAATTTCAGAAAAAGAGAGCAGTGAGGGATGAGAAAATCAGGCATTGTTTTACCAAGAGGCACAGGAGTGACGAGTGAATGGAATGCTGCCAGAAGGTGGAGTACAGTAGGAGCTTGTTTGTGGAGGGTGGCGAGCCATTAAGCTGGAAAGAGTGCAGAGGAGATTTATGAGGATGTTGCTGGGACTCGAGGGGCTGAATTATGGAGGGAGGTCAAGCAGGTCGGGACTTTTTTCATTGAACCGTTGGGGAGTGAGAGGTAATCTCATGGATGTGTATAAAATCATGAGGGACATAGAGAGGCTCAATGTGCAGTCTTTTTCCCAGGGTTGAGGGATCAAGAACTAGAGGGCATAGGTTCAAGATGAGAGGGGAGAGATTTAATAGGAACTTGTGGAGCAGGATATGGAATGAACTGCCAGAGCAAGTGGTTGAGCAGGTACATTAGCAACATTTAAAAGGTACTTGGACAGGTACATGGATAGGAAAGGTTAGGTTTAGAGGGATATGGGCCAAACACAGGCAAACAGGACTAGCTTAGATGGGAATCTTGGTCAGCATGGACCAGTTGGGCCAATGGGTCCATTTCCATGCTGTATGATTCTATGGCTCTCTGAATGTGTTGGAATGGTTGGAGATAATGACAGAGATGAATTGAGGATTCGTGTGGCAGAGGAACTGTGGCAGGGTGGGGAGGGGTGGGGGGTCGGTGCGGGGGGAAGCGGAGTCCAGCAACGTCATGAAGCAGGTGGTCTTAGTGTTGGGGAGATTTGTGGGCAGAAGCTCATTTTGGAGTGAGATTTGACTCAGAAATTGAGCCTTAGGGAGATGGATAGGATGCTAAGGATAGGAGTTTTCAGCAGGGTCCAAAAAGAATGGATTCATTTTTTCCCAAAATTTCTGTGGAAATGTTTGTACATGTGGAGTGTAATTTATTATTGTCACATGTACCAAGATACAGTGAAAACTTTTTGTTTGCATGCCATCCAGATCGTTCCATATTGTACATAAGTACATCAAAGTAGAATAAAAGGAAAACAATAACAGAATGCAGAATATAGTGTTACAGTTAAAGAGTGCAGTGTAGGCAGATAATAAGGTGCAAGGGCCATGTCAAGGTAGAATGAGAGATCAGAAGTTTATCTTTATCATATAAGGAATACTGGGTGTCAGACAAGTCATCTGATTATCTGGTATCAGTGAAGGGCTGGAGAGATGAGAAGGTGAGGTGGAGCTGGGGTTGTCAACATCACAACAAGGCCTTTCTGATGATGCTGCTAAGGGATAGGAGGGAGGATCCAGAGACTAATCTCTGGGGGGCACCAGAGAGAATAGAACAGGAGGGGAAGCCATCCCAGGATATGGTGGTGGTGCAGTGGCTAAATTACCAGACTAGTAATCCAGGGGTCTGGACAAACATTCCGGAGATCTGTGTTCAAATCCCACCATGGTAGCTGTGGAATTTAAACTTAGTTGATCTAGAATTTGAACAAACAGCAACAGCTATTCATTAGTAATGATGATCATATACAGTAAACTACCAATTGTTGTAAAAACCCACCTGGTTCACCACTGTCCTTCAGGGGAAGTAATTTGTTGTCTTTACCAAATTTGGCCTCCATGTGACTCTTGACATACCAAAGCTGTTTCCTTCTTCGTATGGCTCAGCAATTAACCTTCTCACGGTGAAATTATCGTTGGATGATGCATGATGGCCTTCCCTTCAATGTCCCAATACCAAAACAATTAATAACTTTTTAGAAAGGTGAACCACTGGAGTGGATAGACGACCAGACAAGAGTTGCTGCTCAAACTGGACAACAGAAAAGAGATGACAGAGGCTGATGCCGTCAGTGGCACTTGGTCCTGAAGGAAAGGCTTACAAAGGGATTAAGTTTGTGGATTGGGTTAATATCAGTAGCACTTAGTCAGTAATATTTAAGAAGCAATTACTAATTGACAATGGTAGAGAGCTGCAGCAACATCAATATATGCAGCCACTAATTACAGGCCTGAATTTTTTAAAAAGACCTTATTTATACAGCACAGTAACAGGCTCTTCCGCCCAATGAGACCGCGCTGACCAATTACACCTATGTTAACCTACTAACCCGTACGTCTTTGGAATGTGGGAGGAAACCGGAGCACACGGAGGAAACCCACGCAGTCAAGGGAAAACATAGAAAGTCCTTTCAGACAGCAGCAGGAATTGAACCCCGATCGCTGGCACTGTAATAGTGTTGTACTAACCGCTACGCCACCGTGCTGCCCCGTAATTTCTAACCAGTGACACTCTACCCTTGCTTGCTGCTGTCCTATTCTATGTCATAACTATGAACTTAGTTCACCAATGCCAACTGTCCAAAAGGTTCCTCAATGTCACAGCAGTCAATAAATTTTAAATAAGTAAATTACCTACTCCTTGTCATTTATGGCCATACCTCTACATTCAAATGACTGGAAATACTCTTTGTATTTTTGTATGTGGGGAGTTTCTGCTCTATCCAATGTTAGAACATGGTCAGGCAAGAACTGCCAGCACATTTGGGACTTCTGCATTCCCAAGTACATGCACAGGAATCCTGAATGATGGCACTTTTGTGGAAAATGCCAATTATTTCGAAATACTGGGCAAAGAATTACATATGAGGTTATTTGGAGCCTCGCAGTCTATGTTTCAACATCATTGCAAAGCTAAATGTTTGGGCCATTCAGAGGGAAAGCCGTGTTTCAGCTGAAAGAATCAATGTCAAAACATCAAATTGCCCATTAACTGCCTGGTAAAATAACCATTAGAGACTTGATAGTCATGAGAAGAGAAAATGGCTTGAAGTGGGAGAATATCCCTTATAGTAAATCAATAGTAATAATTATCTGACAAAATGAGGTTTCTAATTCTGTCCCAAATACATAATGAAATTGTTCCAATAACTCTGTCAATCTGCTTTTATTTTACCATCCTCTGACCATGCTGGTTAGCACATCTTTCAAAAAAAAACAGAAACTTAATGGAAATGCAGAACATTTAGATGTGTAAATTTAAAATAAAAGCACAAAATGCTGGAAGTGCTTAGGTAGCACCTGTGGAGAAAACACTTCACATTCCAAGTCAAGCACTGCATCAGAACTGTTCTAATGAAAGGTAATTGATCTGAAACATTAAGTATTTCTCTTTCCAAAGAAACTTCATGGCTAAGACATTATATCCCTGCTGTTTTCAACTCTCCACCACTAAGCATTAGGGGAAATAAATATGGATAACATACCACTGCACATCTTGCAGGTGGCCAGATGTACAAAACCTATTTGTTCCATTTCAGACTGAATGTATTCTTCTGAGCTCCTCTGCTAACAATTCTGCTAAGAATTGCAGTGGCACTGGTGAGGAGGACACTTGTGGACTAGCACACAATCTTTTGAACTGGGTTTCTCTCCCGAGTCAAGACTTTATCTACTGCTGGAATAGTTTATGGTCTACTCCTCATTTTAATGTCACCTTCTCTGACATTTCTAAAAACGTGCATTCTGATAGGAAATAATCCACATGTTCTCATATAATGAATCCTGTTTACAGATACTGGGTGGATATAGCATTGTGGATATTGTTATCCAGTCCAGTGACGTGGGCAAATAACCTAGAACATCAGTTCAGTTCCCACCATAGCCAATGAAAGAGTTTCAGAGCATTTATATCAGAAAAGCAGGTGATTTGGCTCACCAAATCCATGCTTCTTTACAAGCCTCATTTCACCCTTCTTCGTCGAACCTGATGATCATAGCTTATCTATATCTTTCTCAGAAGAGACAAGACACTGCAGATGCTGGAATCTGGAGCAGAAAAGATAAACTTCTGGAAGAACTCAGTTGGTCTCCAAAATGTCAACCATCCATTTGCCTTCACAGATGCTGCTTGACCTGCCAAGTTCTTCCAGCAGTTTACTTTTTGCTCCATATCTTTTTCACCTGTTTACCTATCCTCCCATCAGTTGCACTCTCTTGGTAAGGATTCCCCACTGGATACATCACTCTCCATCTTACTGCCGTCTGTCTCGGTCTTGCCCACAAATGGATACAATTTTACTCCAACCTTGTGACCAAACACTTTTTTAATCTGAAAGAGTCCCATCTGGTCATCCCTTGAGCTTTTTGTGAAGAGAAATTAGCCCAAGCTAATCTGATCATTCCTGATTCTCAGTAAGTTCTGGTAAATCTTTTTTGCACCTTTTCTTGTTTTTCTGTATCTATTTGGCCAAATGGAAATCAAAACCTTGAGTGTGGTCAGATCAAGGTTTTCTACAAGATCAACAGACAACTCTCTTTCAATTTACCCCTTTCAAAATGAACCCCAGTGCTTCAGGAAAAGAAATGTGAAATGTTTTTTCTCAACTGTCCTTGAACACCCAGCAGGAAGGGAAGGAAATTATTACCCTTGAGCTTCATTAAGAAAAATCTAATTTCAAGCAGCTCATGATGGAAGAGCGGAATCCAGCTGATCAAGTCGACTAGCCCTAAAAGATCAATAACACAATGATCAATAATGCCGAGTGTGACATCTCCACAGTGTCACGTGGGCAGCAGTGAACATCAGCGCTGCACTGTGTGCGGAAACCTGCACTGCTCATCTGTGTGAAGTGCCCGTCAGCAGAAAGCTGAGAGCAAATTCCCCATTAACCCCTTACTTGAACTTTATGAACCATTACACGTTCAACTAGTGCAGTCAAATGCAGTCTCAGGAAACTTGATGCTGAATGTCACATCAGCGGTTGGCTGTCTCCTGCTCAAACTGGTGCAGTGGTGACAGCGGACCGACACAGCTCAGCGTTGTAACCTTGACTTAAGGAATCCAAGAAAAAACGAGGGGAATTTTTAATTGGCTTTTTGTAACTGCATTTACTCCTTGTATTTGCTTATCACTAAAGTCGAGTTTATTGCCATATCCACAAGTACATGTACGCACAGGTGCAATGAAAAACTTACTTGCGAAAGCATCACAGGCACATCGCATTAGAGACACAACATTCACAAGACAAACAAGTTATACAAAACTATACAAGGAAGAACACAATTTGAGCAAAAAATGGTCCACTGTGGTGCAAAGTGGTCATAGTTTTGCTATACTGAGGTAGTGATTAGGGTTGTTCAAGAACTGAATGGTTGAAGAGAAGTAACTGTTTGGAGTGGGACTTCTGTACCTTCTGCCCGATGATGGCTGCAAGAAAATGGCATGGCCTAGATGGTGTGCATCTTTGAGGATGGATGTGGCCTTCTTGAGGCAGTGACTAATGTAGATACTTTCAATAGTGGGGAGGAATGTGCCCCTGGTGTATTGTCCTGAATCCACTACTTTCTGCAGCTGCTTACATTCCTTGATCACTATAGGTATATTCAAACTTCAGTTCAAAGCCATAACTTCATTACAATAGATCTTTGAGTGTTGCTTATGTGGGTGTGAGTCTCCTGACCCCTGAAGTGGATGTAATCTCTCCACCTCGCAGACCAAAGGCTCTAGTTCAGAGCAAAGGGTCTCCAGCGTTCTTTTGCTATGCTGCCTCTGTTCCCTCAGTCGCTCCTGGACTGATTCCTACCACTGCTGCAAGCCACAAACCTCCCTATTGTGAGTCACAGATGGTCTTTAAGCAGAGCATGTTAGCCAGACTGCTGTGAGACACTCATGAGATGGAACCCTAAGATGGAGCAAATGAACCAGGATCCAGTAAAACGCCGATAATCCAGCTTCCTTGGTACTTTGGTAGTGCTGGACTGGTGGATTTTTCAGACTATTGGATGTTACTCCTATTAATGCCCAAACTTACCTTTAGTTTGATTTATTTTTTGCATGTAACAGTGGTACAATAAATTTTCCAGTGGGCTGGTGAGTTTATGAGGGAACGGGAAATATATGAGCTCTCTGGACCTTGGGTCCAGCCGCAAACCCATCCACGTTCCTGATCCCTGGTGTTCCAGACCCCAACTCTGGGTTGCAGCTGCACACCCGACCCATGCTCCGGACCTAATGAATGAACCAGATGCTGAACCATTGCGATTTCCAAACAATTGGATTCTGGATTATCAGAGTTTTACTGTAATAGGCAAGCAGCAGGAGTTTTTTATGCAGGCTGTGCTGGTTGAATGGCAGTAAATTAATCACAATCCCAGTGCACATTTCCCATTGATACCTGATTTAAATCTCTGTTACTGTTATTAGAGAGGGATTTAAATGGCATGACTTTAGTGAATCACCTGTGTTGTTGCAAATCTTCTTTCAGTCAGAGTAGCCAATTTTGCATTAAGGCTACAGTGGACAAACCAGCATTGCATAGGGCCCAGACATCCTCATTATCCCTCTGTATTAAACTTGTTTGAAGTGCATTGTTAGTATTGATGACTTGACCTTCCATAACTCTGCCTGTGCACATTGCAGTCCCAAGAGCCTGCTGGCTAGCTCCCTCACACCCTACAGGCACGTATCGATTTGTCTGCAACTCGCTGTCAGATAGGACAGGATATTGCCAGAAGACAGAGTGACAGTCCTGACTTTTAATGAGGCCTAACTTCATTCACTCCATACCCCAGCTTGTCTTCCATCGGACCTGGCAGGGAGAATGTCAGCTCTGAGTTCTGGTGCCTGCTGAAGCTGTGATAGACATGGATAGATTAGGTGGAAGAGAATTATCTCCGACCCACAGTTTATGACTGTACCACTGAAGTTGCTCATTTAGCGCTTTCAGATTTCAGCTGACTTAATTTGTTTGTGAGTTTCCCCACACCTCCTGGCCACGGGTGCATCTGAATAGGGCAGGGAGAATCCAAAAGCTTGCCGCATTGACCATTCTTCAAGTGTGTCTCTCTACAATGAGCATCAGTGGGTTAGGGGTTATGTTACCACAAATTGTACATCATTGTGTGCAATTCTGGTCGCCACACTAAAGTAGGATGTGAGAGCATGCGGACAAGGTTCACCAGCATGTTGCCTGGATTGGATCATTTCAGTTATAAGGACAGATAGGATAGGCTGGGCTTGTTATCCCTGGAGTGGAGGAGGCTGAGAGATGGTCTGACAGAGATTTACAAAATTCTGAAGGGGATAGATGGTATCTTTTTTTTCCAATGGTGGGAGTGTCTAAGACAAGAGGGCATGGTGTAAGGTGAGAGGGAGGAGGTTTAGAGGGGATTTGAGGGGAAGTTTTTTCACACAGGGAGTGATTAGAATCTGGAATGCACTGCCTGAGGAGGTGGTTGAGGCAGATACTCTCACTATGTATAAGTAGCATTTAGAGAAGTACTTGAATTGCCAAAACACAGAAGGCTACAGACCCAATGCAGGTATAGGATCAGTATGAATGGGTGCAATGATTTGCACAGACGTGTGAGCCAAAGACCTGTTTCTATGCTTTACGACTCTATGACTAACTGATAATCCTGCTCATGGTGGCTGCTTGCTAACCGTGTCACCAACTCCCACAGGAGCAGGAGTCATAGCTGACTTTTCTCTGCTTTCTCCGGGGACAATAGGTCAGATGCATTGCCCTCCTGTGGCATCCAAGTCGATGGGGTTGTCCAGGATTCAAACCAGCTCGCCTCCACCAGGATATAAGTGCATTTCGTAACCACCAAGGTTTTGATCCTGTTTGGATTCCCACTCAGGAAGGAAGAGCCCTCCAAGCACTTTACAAAGAAAATGAAACTGAAGCAGAGATGACATAAGCGAAAGAAAGAGAGAGACCAAGAGGGTGTACAGTCCTCCACAAGGGGCCTTTTGCATGGTCACTAACATCATCTACCTCCAATGTCTCTGTTCTGTCGCCCAGATCAATGGGACTGCCCCTACTTACCAATTGTATTATGGACAACCATTTAAAAAATGGCTTCCAACCACATCACCAAATGCACCCCTAGTGTCACACTTTGGAGCTGACTGTGAGGACTATGGATATAGTGACTCCTATGAGCCTGGAAGCTGCAACACAGAAACAGGCCCTACAGCCTACTGAGTCCACGCTGATTATCAACCACTCTTTTACACTAGTCCTCCATCTGCCCTATTTTTCCCATTCTCCCCATGGTCTCATCAACTCCCCCCAGCTTCTATCACTCAGCTACGCTCCAGGGGCAATTTACAGCGGCCAGTTAACCTACCAGCCTGCACGTCTCTGGGATGTGGAAGGAAACTGGAGCACCCTGGGAAAACCCACACAGCCACAGGGAACATGTGCAAACTCCACGCAAACAGCATCCGAGGTCAGGATTGAACCTGGTCTCTGGCACTATGCTTCTCCAGTGGGAGTGCAATAGAAGCCATGCCTGAAACAGCCAGGGATTCTTTGGTAGCATTGGTATGCACTGTAGCAGTCGATGGCCAGTGGGTGAAGTTTGAAACCAAGCCCTGTGGAGCTGATAATGGTCAAATGAATCCTCAGAAAGAAAACATTTCTGTGGATCATTTCCAGCATTCCTGAAAAAAAAACATTGCAAAGAACAGAATAGGACTCAGATCATCGGGCCACGTATGATTCAGTGTTCATGTACTCACTCCACACAGATTCCTCATTGGATTTATCAGTGCTTCATGTTAGCAGCTACATGCAAGCACACGCAGCTGAGGGAGATCTTGTGACTGACAGCTGGCGAGAGCCAGTCCAGTGGCACCTCCTACTCCACCCACTCCTTGGACGACTGTGTCATCACAGTCCTTGGACCAATCAAAAACAACAGAGTTGGTGGGGATGGGCTGAGAGGTGAGGGACGGTGCAGTGTTGGAAGACCAGTGAGAGTGAGGAGGAAGGAGAGGCTTAGGGTCAGAGAGAAGGGAGGAAGAGGCAAGGAGGTATCAAGTGAATGAGGATGAAGAATTAGCAAGGGGAGTGTTTTGGAGAGGTCCAGAGTTAGTGGGGAAGAGAGTAATCACTTGCAACATGTCTAATTACGTAAATCATAATTGAGGGTGAAACTATGAATTGCACTCTCTGAGGGACAGGTGGTCTCTCGGCACTAACATGAAGCCTAGTGAAAGGTCACACTTGCTTTAAAATTAAACAATGTGTACCCTAATGTTTATTCAAATTGAAGACTGTGTGTCTTGATATATAACCCTTATAATTTATTGTTTTCATTCTTGCAATCCGTTACCTGTTATAAATTGCTCTCAGCCAGCTAATTAGAAGCCTCCAGCTTTGTTTTAGCTGCTGTTATTGTGAATTTTCATCAGATCTGAGTTCACCACAATACTTAATCCAGACTGTGAATGGAACATTGTGGTTGCCTTTCATTTATCTCATCATAATCAGCCTTTGATCACTTTTTTTCCCTAATTGCATCTCTCTTTCTCCTTTTATCCTGATTAGTTGGTGAACAGTCCAACTGCATCCCATTTTGTGTCTGTGGGCCCTACAGTGATCAACAGCCAGCTCTCCAGCCATGTAGGACATCACTGCCAATGCAGGTCACATCTACTGTGTACCATCCGTGAGAGTCTGGCCCAGTTACTGGATCCCACCTCTGCCCCTCCAGCTTTATCCCACTGTCCAGACTCCAAGCCAATTCATCTGAGGTCAATTGAAGCATTTTAATTGGCTGAGGCCCTGAAGCCCATCAAGTCACAATATGTTACTGGGACTGGAGGGCTTGAGTTATAAGGAGAGGCTGGATTGACTGGGGATGTTTTCTCTTGAACGTAAGAGGCTTATAGAGGTATATAAAATCATGAGGGCCGTAGATAAGGTCGACGGTCACAGTCTTTTCCCCAGGGTCGGGGAGTCTAAAACTAAAGATTTAAGGTGCGAGAGGAAAGATTTAAAAGGGATCTGAGGGGCAACTTCTTCACACAGAGGGTGGTGGGTATGTGGAACGAGCTGCCAGAGGAAGTGATAGAGGTGGGTACAATTATAAAATTCAGAAGACATTTAGACAGGTACATGGATAGGAAAGGCTTAGAGGGATATGGGCCAAATGCAGGCAAATAGGACTAGCTCCAATAGGCAGCTTGGTTGACATGGACGAGTTGGGCCAAAGGGCCTGTTTCTGTTTTGTATGACTGTGACTCTGTGAGTCCATGTTAATCATCAACCACCCATATACAATAATCGTACACAAGCATTTTATTCTCCCCACATTCCCATCAGCTTCCCATGGATTCTACTGCTCTCTACAAGCTAGGGGTAATTTACAGCAGACAATTAAACAAGCAAGCTGATGTCTTTGAGATGTGGGAGGAAACTGAAGCACCCAGAGAAAACTCACGTGGTCATGGGAGAACGTGCAGACTCCACTCAGACAGCACTGGAGGGTAGGATTGAAGCCAGGTCACTGAAGCTGTGAGGCAGTGGCTTTATGAGCTGTACCACTGAGTGGTTCATTATCCCGGGTTCACACTTGCAGTTTACCAGATTGCAGTGCAGCAGGTTACCAATCAGTCCACCCTGACCAGCACCACTGAAGTGTGAACAGGCTGACATCAATACCACTCCCTTTAACCTGTGCTATGAGAGTCAGAGCCTCACCTATGACAGAGAGAAGCGATATCTCTGTTGCCAGCTCAACCTACCTGCAGGTAGGTCCATCTGTACATTCTGGACATAATACAACTGAAATTACTCCTTCAAACCTGGGGTAAGGCAGTTTCAAAAACTCATAACCTCCCCTATAGTCTAATGTTTATTTTCCAAATCATAACTTTACTTGTTATATTGCTACACCAACTGTTTATGCAATGCTGGACGAAGCCAATGTGGCATGTCTGGGCTGTAGCAGCCCTGGGAGTGTTTAATTGACAGTGCGGAACCAGATGTCTTCTGTGCTGTCACTACCTTGGGGCACGTTTCATTGGGTAGTGTAGCAGGAGTTTGCGCTGAGTATAATCTGTGATGTTTTGCGAGTGTTTGATGGGATACTGGTAAATAAAATTGATTTAATGTCAGCGGAATGACTGACCGATGGTTCCTGATTCAGGCCATTGTTAGCTGGTCTCCCCAGGCATCCACCAGGGGGCAACTGAGAGCCAAGATAATGGCGCAAACCAATTCCATGTCGATCAGTGACATACTGGAATGTTGTTGTCCTATGGAGTACATAGCAAGGGGTGTTAACTGGTCTTTCCTTCCATCCATAGAAGCTGGCATCTGGATCCAATGCTGTATTTACAGGCTGCAGTCGGAAGTCAGGTTATTCCCATTCCTTTCGATTCTATTTTTTTCCTCTTCCTGGTCACGTCTCGAGGATAATGTGTTTTCACTTTTGCTCTGAGGCTCATGGGGTGACTGATGTTTCTCACATGGGACCTGCAGATTTGTAGACACATTGGTGAGACAGGTGGAGTTTGAAGGGGGGGGGGGTGAAGATTTCACGAGAACCGCCCGGGCGCTTGACTCCACTCATGCGCAGTGCAGCCGGCCGCTGGGATCTTTGATTGGCGGCACGTGTGGGGGAGGGGAGTGGGCAAAATCCCGTCTAACGCATCAAACGGGCTGGAGGTGGTGATCAAGTAATCTAATTAACGCACAGCGGAGTAATGTATCTCAAATGTTCCAGAATGATCCGAGAGTAATCAAAACATGATCTGGTTTAATGCCACACTACAGAATACAAACCGAGAGAGTACAACACCTCTATGTGGAATATAAACGTAGAACAGCACATACAAATGTAGTGAAGCACACAGTGCGTTGTTATACGGAGTAACCACACGCTGGGACTAATTTAGTGTAATGCATCATACAGTGTAACAATTATCATTTTGCTGCATAATTATAACAGATGTCATGAATAACAGTACAATTTAAAATCACTTTAAACTTATGAAAATGCTGTGTGCCATTGCAGTATAATCTAATACATTGTAATAGAAAATTCACAACATAATCTGTTAAAATTCAGTGCAAATTAGCTTGGCATAATGTAACACAATTCAATAAAATGTAATTTAGTGCAATACAGTACTGCATTCATTTACTGCTCAAATGAGATTTAACAGAATACAATTTTGCACAGCATGATCTGGTTCAGGACACATCATATAATTTAATGTGCAACACAATCTAATTTCAAGCAGTGCAATGTTGATTTTGATTCTTCTAAATTTGGTTGGTTCAATGTTATTTATATTCCATGAATACTGCAATTAAAATTCAAACTAAATTAACCCTTTTTAATCAAAGCCTTATTCCAAAAGTCACTTGTATTGTAAAGATGGCAATTACAGTAGTTATTACAAGGCCCCATTATGAATTGCTAGCAATTGTGGTAACCTGTAAGAGAAAGGATGAATTCCTGTAGTACTTCACACAATGAAGGAAATATGTTCAGAACTAGAGGTTTAGTTTCTTAATGGCATTAGGACTGTTGCAATTCCACATTTTTCTAATTGTCTCCTTGTATCCAAGAAAAGGAAAATTTCATGATTTAATTCATTGCAGTGTTTGACATGCTCCTTTGACTTGAGCAGGGGGGCTAACTGTGCAACTTAGTCACCCAAGGATGACTATTCTCCTAATTTCCCTTGCATGTTTCCTTCTTGGACCTTTTTCTATCCATTGAAATACTTACATGGCTTTTGGTAAAACTTAGATAATTTCAAAACCATCCTGGTAAACTGTACCAATACCAAGTGCTATTTTACTTATAAAACTGTTTATTTTAAGTTTATTCCCCTGCTTCCAACCCCCCTTCAACTCCACCCTGGAGGCTATAGCAAGGATAACAAATTATCTTTAGATCATTGCTTCTATTGCTCCTACCAATGGGTAGCAAATTTAATTCACTTGTCCAACTCCACTAACTCAATAAAACAAAACATTTCCCTGTATCTGGCTCTTTATCAGAGATAATTTAACACCAAACCAAAAGAATAGTTACTAGTACCAGTAATAAAATGCTTTCAAGGTCAAGTTTGTTTGAAACAATGTCAGACTTGTGAAAACCCTCCCCAGTGACTCCTTTATTGTTGCTTACAACAACTATTATTTTTTTCATCCATTTATTTGAAGGCATTTTGTCCCCTATACCCAGCTTGCTCCTTCGACATTACTCCCATTGAGTTGCTTACCACCCAACTTGCCCATGTGGTCGATGTTGTTTATGACTTTGTCCTTCACAGCAATAACCCTTTCTCCATCTGTTTTTTTCTCTAAAGCATCAAATTTGTTGAACTGGCTATTAAAGTCACTAATGATACCATATGCAGTTGTGACCTTTTTGCCCCAATATGGCTATTGATGCATCAAAAAACATTGATGCAAAATATCTCACAAGTCTGATAATAAATTTGCTTCTGTCTTCCTGTGACTAGAATCAGAGCAATTCAGCATGGATACAGGCCCTTCAGCCCAACAAGTCCATGTCAACCATTGTGCCCACCCATCTTGTCCCAATTTCCTGGGGTTAGCCCATATCCCTCTAAGCCCCACACTTCCATGTACTTGTCCAAGTGCTTCTCAAGTGATACTATTGTACCCATCTCAACCACTTCCTCTGGCAGCTCATTCCATATACTCACCACCCTTGGTGTGAAAATGTTGCCCCTCAGGTCCCTTTTAAATCTTTCCCCTCTCACCCCAAATCCATGCCCCT
>JAUZTB010000107.1:58408051-58420228 GCA_034780895.1 Rhynchobatus australiae | reverse complement strand
CATGGAACAAAGGGAGGGAGGTGGGGAGGGGAACGTGTGTGTGTGTGTGTGTGTGTGTGTGTGTTTGTTGGGCAGATGGACAGGGTGAGGGAGGGGGGAAAAGATAAGGTGACAGGAGCCAGGTTCATCAGGAGGAGAGAGAAAAAGGATAAAGGGACAGAGGGGGAGCAGTTACTGAAAGTTTGAGAATTCAGTAATCATGTCGCCAGGTTGGAGACTGTCCAGGCAGAAATGTCAACTGTCCATAGGTGCTGCCTGACCCACTGAGTTCCTCCAGTATCTCGTGTATTAGGCCTGTTTAAGGACCTTGTTTCCTAACCAGTTAGCAAAATAGAAGATTAGAGAAAGTCATCCACTATGAATGGGGCTGAGTGTGTGTTACAGTCGGCCTTTCCTAAATTAGAATTCTACATTGCCCTTGTTCCCCCCCATGGACTCCTACTAATTTCTCGTCAGGAAGAGAATCATGTTTTTTTTTAAATCACCTTAATCTGAGGAAAAGGCATTCACTCCACTTTTAGTTACATTTCTCAATCTGATTCAGCAGTAAGAAAAAAAAATGGCCTGACATTGCAGTGTGGTGCAGCAACCACTGCACTTGTTTAGTAAGTGCATCTGACATGTCCATCAGAATATACAAATTCATGGTCATAGTGATAAAAAGATACAGTAGGGACACAGGCCCTTTGGCATATTGAGTCTGCACCAACCATCAAGCACCCATTTTCACAGTAATCCTATCCGAACCCATTTTATTCTCCCCACATTCCCATCAATGCCTCCCCACGCTCTACCACTCACCTACACACGAGGGACACTTTGCAGTGGCCGATTAACCTACCAACCTGCACATTTTTGGGATATGGGAGGAAATTGGAGCACCTGAAGGAAGTCAGAGGGAGAAGGTGCAAACTATACAATACATCGCCCGAGGTCAGGATCAAACCTGGGGCTCTGGCGCTGTGAAGCAGCGGCTCTACTGGCTGTGCCAGCATAGAAGATTAGGCAAGAATAGGCCATTTGGCCCCTCAAACTTCCCCCTTTCTTTAATAAGATTGTGGCAGATCTGATTGTATGCTCAACTCCATGTTCCCAACTACCCCAGTAATCTTTCACCTCCTTGCTTCTCAAGTATCTGTCTACCTTTGCCCTTTGGCCCCGTGGAAACTGTCTCACCTTGAGTCACGAGCTTGTGGTTCAATTATACTTGAGATGTTTGGGCATTCAAGATTTGGGACTCTGCTTCTTCTACCCTTTGAGGAAGAGTTCCAAAGACCTATGGTCTCTGAGAGAAAAATCTTACCTTATCTTTGTCTGAAATGAGTGGTCCCTTATTTTTAACTGTAACTCATCGTTCTAGAATCTCCCACAAGAGGAAACAACCTGTAAAACCTCTCAGGGCCTTGCGGTTCCAATCAAGTTGTCTCACTCTTGAAGACTCTAGCCTTTATTATTTGCACGTTGTTGCACAGTGGGCACAGGTTGGTAGAGGCCTTTGTTTTGCAGAGGTTAGGTGTAAAGCGCCTTCTCTTGTTAATATGACTTGGAGTCAGTAATGACGGAGCTCAGCCTCTGAAAGTGTTCATATGCAGATCTTCTCTGTACTGCAGGTTGATGACTAAGTGTATTCTGTCAGACTTGACAGATATTGGGCCAAATATTTCCCTGTGATTTCCTCTGCCCTCATAGAAAGGCCCGACAGAGCATAGACCTTCCACGATATGCTGTCCAATAGTCATTTCTCACCTGCATTCACTGAAGTAGTTTATCTGCTCATTGTCACATTGCTGCTTAAGACAGCTTGCAGTGTGTGAATGGGATGGTTCATTTCCTACATTATAAAAGAAGCTGCAAAAGTACTTCATTGTGCTCAAATTGTAAATGCAAATCCCATTTTTAGTTATTACTTTCTTTGTTGTTTCATTGTTCCCTTGTGCTTTACCTTGCTTTTCATCTAATTGCAAGATACCCAAATGAATGATCTCCAATAGTTATGGGGAAAGACACATGACAGAAACAGGCCCTTCAGCCCATCGAGTCCTTACTGATCATCAGCACCCATTTATACTAATCCTACACTAATCCCATTTTATTCTATTCACATACCCATTAACTTCCCCCCTCCACCCCCAAGATTCTGCCACTCATCTACACTCTAGGGGCAATTTACAACAGTCAATTAACACACCAACTTGCCCTTCTTTGGGTGTGGGAGGGAAGCAGAGAACCTGGAGGAAACCCAGGCATCACAGGGAGAACATGCAACCTCCACACAGACATTGCCAGAGGTCAGGATCGAACCGGGGTCTTTGGAACTGTGAGACAGCAGCTCTACCCACTGTGGATTCTGTGCTCCTTTTCTGAGATGGAGTCATTCAGACCATCTCAGATCCCAGTCTAACCTCAGCCTGTTGGTGAGAAGAGTTTAGTGAGCAGCCTGGTAAAAGCAAAAGAGGAAGGGTGAGGGATGGTGTCCACAGCGCTACTTCTCTACACACTATCCTTAGGTGAGGACAGGATGGGACAAGTTTGTAAGACCTCCTCCCCGTGCTCACTTTAAGGGTGACAAGTTCGGGTTCTCTTCGGGTTGAAGGTTACAGGCAGAAGGCGGGAAAATAAGGTTAATAGAAATATCAGCCATGATTGAGTGGCGGAGCAGATACAATGGGTCAAATGGCCTAATTCTGCTCCTATACCTTATGGTCTCTCTCACTCTTTTGCAGTCTCCTGACCATGACAGAGTTGTAGAGAGATGCAACACTGAAACAGGCCCTTTGGCCCACTGAGTCCACGCTGACCATCAACCACCCCACCCATACTTTATTCTCCCCAGATTCTCTGATTCAGACACTATGCTGGCAAGCAGACAAGATCTAAATTCTGCGATCTTCGTTCTGCAACATGCACCTAATTACAGCAAACAAACCTATTTCAGTCATTTCAATATGGAGCTTAACTGCCTATTTAATGGCCATATGATTCCACCCTACTACAGAAATCCCCATTGCCCTCTCCCACCTCTCTGCTACCAAGAATAGCTTGTTTACTCTCTTTCTTATGAAGAAAGACCTTTGACCAGAAACATTAGCAGTTTCTCTCTCCACATATGCTACCTGACCTGCTGAGTTTTTCCAACATTTGCTGTTTTGATTTCAGATTTCCATCCTTTGCAGTTTTTTTGGATTTTTTAGATCTATTTTGATGCCTGTTGTTGCTCGACTGCAAGCAGTGCAACAGTGTGAGTCTGTGACTAATGAGCTCTCTTGCAGGCTAATGATATAATGACTACTGGAACTGGTTCAAGACCATGAAGGTTAGTCATGTCTCTGGAGGATAGTCAGATCATAAGAGGGTGAAGATTAGTCATGTTTCTGTTTGGGATAGTAGTGGGTAAGTGAAATGAGGCGAGACTTGAAGTTTCTGTCTTTCATAGCCAGCTGAAAAGGCAGTCAGTCAGAGCCTCTGAAACTTGGTGCAGCCACCACAAAGGCTCTGTCAGGGTCCTGCCATCTCTGGGCACTGAGGTGCTGGGCCCTGTGTAACAGCCTCTCAAACACTTCATGGGTGCATTGTTCAAAAAGGAGACAGGAGTGACGTTGATGCAGTGTAAGAAAATGTGTTGAATTGATGGTACAATAAATGTAGAGAAAGACATATCCCAGTTGTATTCACTGTATATATTATGAATAAGGAATATATTTGAAGTGAAAAAGTAAGAGCCACAGGTTTGCATCTCATTTTGAGACACACTATTAGTGGCCACAGAGGGTATATCCTAGTTTTATTTTGTCATTTGCTTTTCCTTGTCCCTGCTGCCTTCAAATTTCTGCTCCTGTAAAGACACCGACTCTCACTGGGTTACTGTTCCGTGTATCAGGTAGTCTACGAGGATGTCCTACCTGGTGGGATGAGCTAGGCGGCCACTGATTGGGAGAAGGGACATCACACCTGACCCCCATCCTGCCCACACATGCCACTTAAGAACAAGGGACACTAGATGGAGGTCAAAGGCTGGGATCCTCTGACTTTAGATAATCTGGCTGATCCAATCCTGTAAGAAGATGAAGTGATTTGATAGGATAAACAGAGACAAATTATTTTCTGTAATGGGGGAGTCTCGAAGATGGGGCATAATCTTTAAATCATAGCACAGGAACAGTCCCTTCGGCCTACTGTGTCCACATCACTATCCGCCACTCATTTTACATTAATCCCTCACTAACCCCATGTTTTTTCTCATTCCCATCAACTCTTCCCTGATTCTACCACTCACTGACACACTAGAGGCAATTTACAGTGGCCAATTAACCCACCAACCTGTACGTCTTTGGGATGTGGAGTAAACCAGAGCACCTGGAGGAGACCCACATGGTCACAGGGAGAGTTGGCAAAGAGCATACAGACAGCTCTGGAGGTCAGGATTAAAGCTGGGCCAGTCCGGAATAGAGAAATATAGAAATCTGGTATTCTTTCCCCTTGGAACCAATGGAAAACATTAAGAACAAGATGGACAGGTTTGTGCTGGGCAAAAGTTGAACCACATGACTGAATTGTATGGTACAGCAAGTCAAGTCAAGTTGAGTTTATTGTCATATGCACAATTATGGTGAGGTACAGGTACAATGAAAAACTCGCAGCAGCATCACAAATGTTTAGGTACATGGTAGTGGGTTGAATCATTTCCTCCCTCAGTCCCTGCCTGCTTTTACCTCCCTCAAGTCCAAGAGCCCCAAGACTAACTGTACAGTAATTCCTTTACTTATGTCAATTCGATTCACACATTTTTGCTATAACGCCATTGAGTCTTTGACGTATGTGTCTTCAAGTTACAAAGCTGTTTTTCACTTTAATGAATAGCACAGTGAATTTTTCACCTCTCTGCCCATGAGCATACCATAATGTAGTTTGCACAGTCTTTACAATTTACAAAATTTCCCTCAATTAAAGGTTTTCCGAGACCTCCAAAGTGGTTGTAACTATTCCGGCTGTGACTTGAAATCCTGATATAGGAGGTAATCAGAGTCTAGGCCTTTCTGATCTGTTTGCCTCACATTCAGTAAGTAGTGTTTGGACCCTCAGAGATTCTCCTCCCAGCTGTCCATGCAGTTTGATAGATCTCTGGACTGTTGCTATCACGGTCACTGGGGATTGTATAGGAGGACTCGCAGTTGAATCCTAATCCAGTTAGTGGCTGAAACCATTTTGGCTTTTGTCTTGCCCCATCTGTGTATACATAGCAAGGATTCGAAATGAGAAATCGCAAGGTCAGACTATGAATATCATTATTAATCACCCTGACTTGCATTAAATTTTAATACAGTTACCTCGGTAACAGAGCTCGAATTTAACCTTGTTTAGATGCTGTTTCTGGATTCTCCTGAGGCTTCTCCTCAGCCCTGAGTGTTCAGAAATCCCCTCACCATCTCAATCATGTGATTCATTTGCTCCCTTACTGCTAGACCACCAACTGATGGCAACCCAGCTTTCCTTCCTGGCCAAATTTTAGGTGATATTCCAAACATGTCTCTGTCTTCTTCACGTATCCACGCTCGTTCAAATCAGGTATTAACTGAATTTAAAGTCTAAAGACCCATCCTTCATCACCCTGCCCTTGTAAACATTGTTGTATTGCTGTTTAAGTAAAGAAGGACTTCCATTTGCATTGCAAGTTAACCTTAATTAAATTAAATAAGCAGAACGGGCTCAAGGAGATAAGTGGCTGACTGCTATTTTCATTTGTATTATCCTGAGTATTTCTTGGCTACTTTTGAGAATTAGTGCATCTTGTACAAAATTATTCAATTATCATCTCTGTCTGTGATTACTGATAACCTGCACCAGTTCTTTCATAAAATACCTCAGTCACAAACCAGAAAGTACTGGGCTACTCAGCTGGTCAGGCAGCGTCTGTGAAGTGAGACGCAAAGTTAACATTTCAGGTTAATGACCCTTTGTCAGACATTTGCTGACAGTATATAAATTTGGAGTTATGATTACAGATTAATTTAGTTACTTGAATTTAAATTCACCAGCATCGATGATGGGATACAAACTTATGCCTTGGATCATTCGGCCTACAGAGGTTAGTGTAAAAGTTAGTTTAAATGACAGTGATAACTAGCAGCAATTTAGAGTTTTTAAGGTCACACAAACAGCAAAGAGAGAAAAAAAAACAAATTATCTCAATGATGTTGACTTGGGATATAACCTTTGAATACTATCACATTCCACTCCTATTTAAAGGGAACAGTTCTATTACTTATCTGGAGTCTGGCTGTCCAGTTATCTTTTCCTAACGAAAAATAAGAAGAGAGTAAATATTAATGTGATATATTGGATGACTGAAGACTAAGGGTAAACAGAGGAGAAGGAACAATGTATGCACTATGTGCACAGACAGCAGGGGAAAGCATGAAAAGATTAGTAGGGAGGTTAAGAGGAAATAGGAAATTAAATTATTAAGGAAAATATAAGAGTAAACATGGCACCTAAATAAAAGAAAGAACATTGGAGTTAGGGCCATGACTATATAAAATCACAGGTAAAGATTCCAAAACAGCAAAAATTTTAAATATAATTCTGCTGCAGTATTTTCAAGTGGAAAGACTTTGCAAGACGAAAATATGAATAATTGAATCACTGAAAATTAACAGAGAAGTATTAATTGAACTAATCAAACTTAAAATCCCAGGTCCTGAGTGATTGTACCCATGAATTTTAACAGAATCTAGGAAAGAGAGAGCAAAGATAGTGTTAAATGTATTTAGCAATTCTTTGCAGAAGGCAAGGTTGACCCTGAGGATTGATGGATAACTAACTTTGTGCCTATATTTAATAAGGCAATTGGAGAACTAAAGCTTAACATTGGTACTGGGAATAATGATAAAATCCCTGCTGAAGGACAAAGTAGGAAAGAAGTCTGAAAAAACAAAATTCAGCACCATAAAGGACAAAGAAGATGATTGAATAACTCTGTGCACATGATTTAAATGATCAACCCCTCATCTTGCAACTAGTAATATGACAATGACGCAAAGGCAAAAGAGTTACAGTGATCAACAACACTTAAACAGGAAAAATCCTGCTTGCGATGAATATTTTGAAAACACAACGGGGGTTTAGGAAAGATAAGGCAGTAGATGCCACATATCTAGATTTCCAAAAGTGTATCAATAAGATATTGCATGATAATAAATGCAGTCAAACTGAGTCAAGAGATAAGTAGGGGAATGGATTACTGGCTAGCTGGAAGACATGTCTGGGAGCAGTGGGATATGATAGATCATCAAAGTGGCAGAAGATGGAATGAGAGAGTTGTTCTATCAAGAGAGGCTAAACAGTTTGGGTCTGTATTTTTTGCAGTTTAGAAGGAGTGACCTTATTGAGACATGTATGATCCTGAAGGGACATGACAGGGTAAATGTTGAGAAGTTTTTTTTGATAATGGGAGAGTGTCGAACAAGGGGACTTGGTTACAAGATTAGGGTTAGACAATTAAAGCATAGATATTTCTTCTCACAGAGGGTGAAAGATCTTTGGATTGTGGAGGCTAGATTATTAGAAGTATTTAAGGTGGAGGGAGATAAATTTTAGAAAGATTGAGAAATTGAGGACTGAGGAACTAAGAAGAGAAGCCGTGATCATATTGAATGGTGGGGCAGGCTTGAGGGGCCTGGTGTCCTATTCCTGTTCCTATTTTCTTGTGTGTTCTTACGGGAATTAATATCCCCTGTTGTCCCACTAGGATGAGCAATGGGATCATTTTTGTACACAATTTATATTAAATATCTGGAAATTAGAACAAAAAACCCATAATTTCCAAATGTGTATTTGTGGAGGGTGAGAGAGAATGAAGGAGGAGGGTGTCAGTGAAGCTCTGTAATAAATTATAATAAATTTGCAGAATGGATATACAATGAACAATGGTGGTACGTGTGATGAACATCATTTTGGGAGGAAAAGAAAGCATATATAAATTGGAAAATTAGAGTCTAAGGCAGGAGGAGAAGAAAAGGCAGTACAAATACTCATATCAGTGAAAGTTTTGAAGCAGGATATTAAGGCAACAATAAAGCAAATGATATTCTAAAATGAAAGAATTGAAAGCTTATGATAAAGTCATTCCAAACATTTGGTACATACAATTCTGTTTGTTTCATTAATCCACTATCTGATTCTTCAGAAATCTCAATGGTTCAGCATCATATTTCCTGTGCTCCTGTTAAACTCACCAGGGCCCCATTCCCATGCTCCCTTTAAATTCATCTGGTTCTCTGAAGCATTTATTATACTACTGTGATTAAAAAGTGTGTTGGGAGATTAACAGGAGTAACATTCAGTCGAACAGAAAGTTTTCCTGACCAACGCCATCAAAGTCGTGGGTGGGTTGGATGACTGGAGTTTTGTTTTACTGCAAAACAGATGAACAACCAGTAGGAACAGGCTGGGTCACTTTGTCCTTGAGCATCTCCATCTGAAGGTCTGTGTGCAGTGCCCCTCTGTTTTCCCCCAGTTTCCCACCTCCCTGACTTCCCATTTTCTCTTATCTGCAGACAGGCAGCATTTTATGGCCTCACTGAGCATTATGGAGTGGTCATATGATGGCACCATGCACGGTGGTACATGGAATCCACTGTCACTCAGCCACTAGGCCCCACCTCACTCCATTTCCTCTCCCACCATTGCCCACTCAATATTTTCCTTTGTCTCTGTGGCAGCCGATATGAATGCTGCAGAGTCACTTTAACAGTCTTGACGCACTTCCCAGCAAGAATTTATGGGTGGCTCAGGGGAAGACCAGTTAGTGCTGCAGCCTCACAGCTCCAGAGACCTGGGGTCAGGATCAAACCTGGGTACCCACAATCCATGCTTTGGTCTGAAATGGCAGCTAAAGTACAGAGGATAAATGGTGCAAAATGAAAATATCATTGCTGATTTGTGGAAATCAGATAGACACTTTCCGTTACCCCATCTAAACCTCAGGAGAAAGGGGGAGGCCTTTCCAACTGTTGTGTACCTTGAAGTTCACGTTATGTGGTGGCACAGTGGCACAGACGGTAGAGCCGCTGCCTCACAGCTCCAGTGAGCCACAATCCATAAGACCATATCACATAGAAACAGAATTAGGCCATTCGGCCCATTGAGTCTGCTCTGCTATTCCATCATAGCTGATTTTTGTTTTCATCCCCATTCTCCTGCATTCTCCCCACAACCCTTAATCCCCTTACCACAGATTCGCCACCCTCTGGCTGAGGAAATACCTCCTCATCTCAGTCCTAAAGGGACTTCCTTTTATTCTGAGGCTGTGCTTTCAGATCCTAGACTTTCCTACCAATGGAAACATCCTCAGCATGTCCATTCTATCCAGGTATTTCAGCATTCGGTAGGTTTCAGTGAGACTCCTCCCTCATCCCTCTGACCTGCATCGAGTACCATCCCAGAGCCATCAAACACTTGTCATACATTAATCCTTTCATTCCCAGGATCGTTCTTGTGATCCTCTTCTGGACCATCTCCAGGGCCAGCACATCTTTCCTTAGATACGGGGCCCAAAATAGCTCACAGTATTCCAAAGGAGCTCTGACCAATGCCTTATAAGGTCTCAGTAGTTCATACTTGCTTTTTTATATTCTAGTCCTCTTGAAATGAATGTTCACATTGCATTTGCTTTCCTTGCTACCAATTCAACCTGCAAGTTAACCTTAAGGAAATCCTGAACTAAGACTCGCATGTCCCTTTGCACCTCCGATTCCCGAATTCTGAACCCGACTTCAACCCTGACCCCTGGTGCTCTCTGTGTGGAGTTTGCACGCTATCCCTGTGACTATAGCGGTTTCCTTTGGGTTCTCCAGTTTTGTCCCAAAGATATAAGGGTTAGTAGGTGAAATGACCACTTAAAATTGCTCCTAGTGTGTCTATGAATGATAGAATCTGAGTGGAATTGATGGGAATGAAATGTGGGGAGAATCAAATGGGATGAGCATAGGATTAATGCAAATGGATAGTTGATGGTTGACATGGACTCTGTGGGCCAAAGGGCCTGTTTCCATGCTGTATGACGCTATAACTATTTGACTCTGTACTGGTGTATTTTAGCTCACAGTGCCTTGGAGACTGTCTCATGCTGAGTTTAAGTTGTTGGCTCCCTTCCCAGAGTGGATGGTCGTTTCAAGTCACTCCCACTAAGTGGTTCTGTACAATCCTCCATTCATCATCACTGCAGCGAGAGCAAGATGTCAGGAGGGACCATTGCCCCATCACCACACAGCCTGTTCCTAAACAGTTTTGGTAGATGCTTGGGAGTTAGCCTCCGGCCACACCTTGGTCAGAAACAGCAGATGAAGCTGTAGAGAAGCTTCAAAGGAAAGAAATATCTACCGAACTGTAGTAATTTATGCAAGACTCACTTGTAAATACGTGGCTGAAACATTACCAACCATTCAGTAAAACGGACCCTCTACTGAGCAAGGGGTAGCTAACAGCCAGTTTTGTGCAAAAGTATGATTTTAAAATGCTGAAAAAAACTTATAAAGGTGTATTGCAGAAAAACGTATCCCCTAACATGTGTGCTCCACTATTCTATGTAACCTCCTACAACCCTTCCACCCTATGGAAACTCCACATTCCTCTGACTCGAGGTTTTGCATACCTACTATTTCCTTTGCTCCACCATTTAGAGGAGGTGAAAGAGGGGACGGCATTGCCATAATGATTAAAGAGTCCATCAGTACCGTAGTGAGGCAGTTGCGGCTTTACCTAACTGGTCACTGAGCTCCGGAATTCCCTCCATTTATGTCTCTGCTTCTCCAACTGACTCTCTTCCTTTAACACATTCCTTGAAACCAACCTCTTTGACTGCTGCAGTATTTTCTTTTTTGATCTGATTACATTGCTGTAACACCTTTGGGGATGTGTTACCACAGCAGTGTGGCTGAATGAGTATGGATTTCCTTTTTCATTTATCTTTGGGATCTGTGTATTGCTGGCGAGGCCAGAATTTATGTCCCATCTCCAAACGGCCTTGAGAAGGTGGAGGGAGCTGCTTTCCTGAACCACTGAAAGCCCTTCTGCTGTAGATGCTCCCTACAGTGTTGTTGGAGAGGGAGTTCCAGGATCTAGACCCAGCAACACTGAAGGATGTGATATATTTGTGGGTCAGGAAGGTGTGGGACTTGAAAGAGAACATGCAAAGGGTGGGATTCTCATGGCACTGCTCCCCTTGTGTTCTTCGTAGAGATGACAGGTTCAGGAGTTCTGTTGGAGTACCTGGGTAAGTAACTGCAATGCATTTTGTAGATGGTACACACTTCAGCCACTGTGTGATGGTGGTGGAGGGAATAGCAAATCAAGTGCAACAAGCAATCTGCTGGTGGAACTCAGCGGGCTGGGCAGTATCCGTGAGAGGGAAGGAATTGTTGACATTTCGGATTGGAACCCTGCATCAGGGCTGCTAATCAAATCAAGTGGGCTGCTCTGCCTTGGATGGCATTGAGCTTTTTGAGAGTTGTTGGTGTTGCACTTAACTCGGAAAGTGGAGAGTGTTCCATTACTTTCCTGATTTGTGCCTTGTAGGTGGTGGAAAGGAGGCGAATCAGTCACCACCAGATGCCCAGCCTCTGATAGCCACATTATTTTTGTGTGCTTCAGTTTACTTTCAGGTCAATGGTGATCCCCAGAATATCGATGGTACTACCCAGTCTTTCATCATATCTTGTTCAATTTGGAGTACCATTACAGCAGCTGTGTCCTTTCATTTTGGACGAACCAGGACTGGAAATCCTCCTGCCAATGGCAGGATCCACTTTCCCTCAATAATTTATCTTTTGTGTCCAGCACTTTTAACTTTGGCAAGGATGGGGCAGCCGGATGTGCACCGCCTTTCAGAATTGGGAAGGAATTGTTAAAGACATGTATTCATTGTTGCTCTTAACACACTCTGCTGATCTAGGTTGTTATGATGTTCTATTGACAACGTGCTGACAAGGGCTTGAGTTCTGATTCCATAGAACCATAGAAGAACCATAGTACAATACAGCACAATACAGACCCTTCGGCCCACCGTGTTGTGCCACCCATCAAACCACACCTCACATTATCTAAACCTTTCCTCCCACATATCCCTCTATCCCACATTCCTCCATATGCCTATCCAACAATCTCTTGAACCTGTCCAACGTA
>JAUZTB010000107.1:58360269-58373793 GCA_034780895.1 Rhynchobatus australiae | reverse complement strand
CGTGCGAACTCCACACAGACAGCACAAGGTCAGGAGTGTACCTGGGTCTCTGGCGCAGTCAGGCAGTGGCCCTACTAACAGCACCACCGTGACCTTTCTAGGATGTCTCAATGCTACATTGAAGAAATTTAAAATGAATAATTTCTTTATTCATTGAAGAGACTTCTCTTTTTCATTTGAATTTATTCACATATTTTAGTGCATTTTTTTCCTCCAGATGGGTATTGTGATTGAAGTGGGATAGAATATTATATTTTGTTCATGCAATTAGAAATGTTTATTCTCCTGGGTGGTTCTGTGCAAACTCCCTCTATTGTGATATGACCATGGATCTCACCCCTTCTTTACAAGTTCTGTGCAACCACAATGGAGAATGCTTTATTTGATAGATGGAAAAGTAATTGTGAGGAGTACACAAAGGAACATAGGCAGATTAAGGCAAAAATATGTCAGAGTATAATGTAGGGAAGTGCAAAGTTATCCACGTAGAAGATAAATGTCCTTTTGAAAGACGATGGGGTACAAGAATAAGGAAGACTTACTACAATTGTAGAGAGCATTAATGCAACATGTCCAGAATACTGGGTACAATTTTGGTCTCCCTACTTAAGGAAGGAAACATATGCGTTGGAATCAATGCAGCAAAAGTTCACTAGATGTCTGGTGGTTGTCCTGGGGGAAATGATAAAACAGATCCTCTCTAAAAATTAGAAGAATGAGGGGCGATCTTGAAATTTTGAGGGGCTTGGCAGAATTAATGCTCTAAGAATATTTAACAAGGTGGGGGGTCCAGCACCAGGAGCGAAAGTCTTAGGAACAGCCACCTCAGATTGGTAAGAGGAGGATGTTTCTCTCAGAAGACTGTGAATCTTTGGAATCCTCCGTCAAAGACTAAGATAAGATTTCTTTATTGTACATCAAAACACATAGTGAAATTCATCTTTTACATGGAGTGTTCTGGGGGCAGCCCGCAAGTGTCGCCATGTTTCCGACACCAACATAGCATACCCTTAACTTCCTAACCCGTACGTCTTTCCTTTTGGAATGTGGGAGGAAACTGGAGCACCTGGTGAAAACCCACGCAGACACAGGGAGAACATACGAACGCATCACAGACAGTGGCTGGAATTGAACCGCAGTCACTGGTGCTGTAATAGCATTACACTAACTGCTACACTACCATGCCTGTCCTGTAGTGCTGTAAATGTTAAGTCATTACGTTCAGGACTTTGATTCTTGAACCAAGACTTAGATAGATTGGACAAGGAAAAGATTTGGGAGTCGAAGACCAAATCAGCCATATTATTCAATGGGGAACTGGCTCAAGGAGCTGCTTGGCCAAATCCTGTTCATCTCTTTTTACAGTTGTAATGTTTTAGACATGAGTGAGATTTTCTGTCATGCCAGCTATTTTATGGCTTCATGCCATACGGCAGGTCATTTCATGCCAGGCACCTGGGATCTCTGGGAACAAGGTTGAGATGGCCCAACTACTTTTCATGAATGACATTGGAAGAAAGCAATTCCATCGCATCAGCTCATCTTAGATTCAAACACAGAGCTAGGAAATGATTCTAACCCACTGCATCATCCAATGTGCTGTAAATTTAAAATCTTACTGGGTACATAGAACACAGCACAGAACAGGAACAGGCCTTTCAGCCCACGATGTTGTGCCGAATAATGATGCTTAATTAAACTAATCCCTTATGTCTGCTCATGATCCATACCCTCCATTCCCTGCATTTCATATGACTATCTAAGAGCCTAAGTGCCTCTATCATGTCTGCCTCCACCACCACCCCTGATAGCGCATTCCAGACACCCACCACTCTCAGTGTAAAAAAAAACTTGCCCTGCACATCTCCTTTGAACTTACCCCCCTCTCACTTTTTAAATTCATGCTCTCAAGTATTAGACATTTTGACCCTGGAAAAAAGATACCGGCTGTCTATCGACATCTCTCATAATTTTATAAATTTCTATTAGATCTCCCCTCAGCCTCCGCCGCTCCAGAGAAAAAACAGAGAAGGCAGCGATCAAGTCACTGTTGCATTGCATTATCGAGTCACTTAAAATAACATGCAGAGGTCAGTGCCAGTTCCTTGGCTCAAACTCTTGTCCTTTTTTTGTTGCTGTTAAGCTTCTTTGTGTGCACCATTTTGCAAAGGATGCAATGGATGAATTGGCCATTGATTGTTCCATCAATGACTGCCTCAGAATTAACTTCCCAAACTCCCAGGACAGCTTCAGATTCCTCAAAAGGAATCAGCACAAGGAAGGTATCCTGTGTTGGGACAAGAGTACTGAGAAAGGAGGGAATTATTGAAATAAAGACTAGTGCCAGTTTGAGGAACTAAACTGACATAAAAAATAACCTTAACTGAAAATGAATGAGTGTCAAAAATAAAATGTTTTCTGGGTTTTGCCATGCTGGCAAATGGCTCAACAAACCTAAACAGCTTGAAAGTGAATGAGAGATATAGAAGTGCTCCATTGGTGAAGGTGGCTGCGTGATAGTCTCTGATTATTTTCACTTTATGCTTGGGAGGTGCAGGCTGTTGCCAAGGCCAGCGTTCACTGCCCACCCCTAATTGCTTTACAAAGATGGTGATGTGCAGAGTTCTCTTGAACCACTGCAGTCCCTATGTTGAAGGTCCTCCCAAGTTCTATCAGTTGGAGACTTCCAGTATTTTGACCCAATGACAACATGCTTCCAGATCAAGGTGTGTGTGACTCGATTGTGAGTGTGGTGTTCCCACACATTTTTGCCTTTATCCTTCAAGATAGTGGATCCTACAGGTGCTGTTGAAGAAAACTTGGTAAACTAATGCAGTTCGTAGTGTGTATATGGTACATATTGCAGCATCTCTCTTGGAACGCGAGAATGTTCAGGGTGATGGGTTCAGTACCAGTGAAACAAACTGATTTGTCCAGGATGGTGTCAAGCTTCGCCCAGTGAAGGAAGTGAAACGAATTCCATCACAGTCATGACCTGCTGAGGCCCACACTATTGCTATGCAAAATGACATCACAGAAGGGCTAATTCTCCAATGTTTGCTCCATGAAGGCTCCATCTGTACAAGATATCAGAAACGTCTGACCATTAAAAAGAATGATTGGGCAATTGTGGACAAGAAATGCTTGGATTTCTAACAGATAAAGAGCACACAATTAGAATATAACACCAAATGTGTGTTCTTAACTTGACCCTATCCATAAATGTACCATGAATCTCCCTCTCCTCTCTCTCTCTCTCATATTAATACTTAATGGTTGTTATGCCTGGGAGTGTTAGGTTTATCTTATCAGTTTTCTACACCTTTTGTTTCGGTAGCTCAGATTTACATTCTTCCAACATCAAGTGAACTATCTCATTTCCTTTCCCAACTCATGTGCACACCACCTGGCAGCTGTAGAGTGAGTTCTTTTAGGGCTGGAAAACACAATGTGGATGCAAAGGAACAGGAGCAGGCCACTCAGCTTCTCAGCCTGTACTGCCCTATTTAATGAGATCATGCCTGATCTGTGCTCCACCTCTGTTTAGCTGCCTTACCCCCAGCCCTTCTTACCCTAAGGACCTGTCTACCTCAACATTAAAAAGAACAATTGACCCAAGCAACTGCCTTTGGTCCAAATTTTTGTCATTATTTGTATGTAAAGTTGCTTACATTTGTATTTGTAAAATTATTCATACCTCATATCAGCATACCTTGCCATAGGCTACCCAATTAACAAATATACTCTCATTATCGTAAAGATTTTAATCTAATCATCATCCAATCTTCCAAATTCCAGGAAATGCAACCCTATTTTGTGTGATATTATAATTTGGCCCATGGAGTTTATTTATCTGATAAGTTTACACTGCACTCCTGAGAGCATTACATTCCACCTGAGGTGTCTATCCCATAAATGCTCAGACTAGCTGAGCCCAAGCTTTTAAAGCTGTAGAATAACTTCCACCTCCTTGTATTCCAGTTGTCTCTGCACAAAGTCCAGCATGCAGCTAGGTTCTTTAATTATTTTCTGTTTCTAACCATGGCATTTTGAAGATTTGAATAGATGAGTCCAGAGTTCCAGAGTTTCAAACTTTTCATCATCATAACTATCCTTTTAAAGTCCAAGTGAAAGACGTCGCAATTGTCTTCTTCAAATTCGATTTGCCACCACATTGCTCAATCAGTTAATCTGTCTATATCTCTGTAATGTTATGCTTCCAGCTACCCTGTATACACTACTGCCTGTCTCGGTGTCATTGTCAAATAACCCTCTTCATATTTGGGGTGACAAGTCTTGAAACAACATCACTCATGATGTAAGTTATGATCCAAGGCACTGAAACTGGACTGAACATAGAAAGAGGAAGAGGTTATTTGGCCTCTTGAGCTTGTTCTGCATTTCAATTAGATCATGATTGATATGAATCCAAATTCTAAAACCCTTAAAAACTTTGGTTAATAAAAACCCATCAATCGTTGTTTTGAATTTCCAGTCTTGAAACCTTTTGGGAAAAGACATTGCTAGATTTTCTCCAACTATTGAGTGCAGAGAGACCTCCTGATGATGGCTCTAAATGACCACATTGTAACTTTATTTAACCTTATTTTAGAGTCTGCACCAAAGAAGATACCTTATCAAGTCACTTAATCATTGGCTGTTAATTGTGAATGGTTAGTGGAATGCAATGCAATCTGTAGACATAATGTAGTTCATCATTCTTAGATTTTTAGTAGATTCATGGAGTCAAACAGCACAGAAACAGGCCTTTTAGCCCAACTCGTCCATGCTGACCAAGTTGCCCATCTAAGCAGTCCTTGATGCCATTTTCTAGTCTATTAGCTTGTGTCTACTCTAAAGCAATGTTCCAATTGGTGCCATATTTGAGGCAGTTTTAAACTATTGATGAATAGAGCCACATTGAGACCATCTGGAGTGATACCATAAGCGACAGCAATCTGCAATCATACTCCTGCTGATGTAGTAAGACACCCATAGAGCCTCAAAGGAATAAAATCAGTCATTAGAACAAGTGATCAAAAACATGGTTAAAAAAAGAGCTTTTCATACCAGTCTGGGCTAGATTTGAACCTAATTTCCAGAACTGAAAGCCAATATTCTGCCCAGCTGCCCAGTCACACTGAGTAAATGCATCCACTTTGTGCAGAAGCAAGTACTAAGTGGTGAATTTAGTACTGAACTGCATAGACATATTTGAAGAGGAGGTAGATGAATGTTTGAAAGAACGGGGCATTGAGGGCCATGGGGAACTGGCACAGAGGTGGAGTTGAGGCCTGGAGCAGATCAACCATTATTGTATTGAAGAGCAAGGCAGGCTTGAGGGGCCAAGTGGCCTCCTCCTGATCAATCCTGTTTTCTTGTGATCTAATTGGAACTCTTCTTGATTGGTGTAGGGGTGATTGGGCCTGTTTCTGGGAATCTTTGATGCCATGATTTGTTAGGAGAAGATTAGTCTAATGAAGAATCCAGGACAGAGAGGTAAAATCATAAAATTATGCTTAATTGTCTCAAAAGTGAAAACAGGAAGCACTTTCCCAAAAGAAAGGAAGCAAAAGTAATGAACTGTCTCCCGCAAAGGACTGTGGATGCTGTGTCAACTGGAAATTTCAAGCAAAATATTTGCCATGTTAGGTTAGCAATGCCATTGAGCTAAAGTGAACAAATGGGGATACTGGTACAGATCAGCCACAGGTCTAACTGAATGACAGAGTAGACTCGGGAGGCTGAATGCTTTTGTGATGAGAATTGGTCTGCTTGAAGACCAGCATTAAAGATCACAAGACGAGACAGTAAACAGTCTGAACCATAAGCCACAGTGACATGAGTCAGAAACATTGGCAGAAATTGTTGGCCTTGTAATTTCAGGAGGAAGGGTTGCAAAGTCCAAGGAACCCAAAGGAACCACAAGAATATTTTGAGGGGGTGAAATAAGTTTGAATCATGCGATGCCAACTAAGGAATGGTGATCAGATACTTAACAACTGCCAGCAAAATACTCAGAGCTGGCAACCACTTCCACAGGTTTCCAACCACAAGCACAGCTGCGCTGCTAACTCACAAGAAGGCCGTGGGATTGGCTTCAACTGCAATGAACCAAGGCGCAAGAGACCGAGGAGATTAACAATGGAATCAATCACGAGGGAAGCTGAATAGCCTGCTGTCCTTTCACCCCCCAGCACTTGGGCTTCAAATGCAGTCCAGATGAGGAGAAGAAAGTCTTCTCTGTCTGCTGACTTTAATAGTTTGAATACAATGTGAATTTTCAACTCAAGTCCCTCGCAAGTCCAAAGTAAAACCAGCATAAAAGTGCACATTGTGCATTGAATACAGAAATAGCTTGTGTGGAAAAGGGAAATTTCACTTTACTGGCATTTGGAGGTAAATGCCAAGGCATACACCAGATCTCCCATCACACACTGAGGCAGAAAATCCACCGAATTATTTCTTAAGCAATCAAGAACTGCAAAGCAACTGTCCACCAGTAAAAGCTCGCCTGTCACACCAGACGCATGGTTCTACCTTTCCAGCAGCAAGCTGGAGATGCCAAACAGGTTCATCTGGTATTTTACCAGTTCTGGATAAGCAGGAAAATGGAGGCATTTGAAGCTAGCGTTATTGAGCAGGCAACATTCAGTCACTTTAAGGCTGGGCAGTCGGGTCTTCGCCAATCATGGGTAGTACCTGCCAAATGCATGTGCCCCTTTTTGTACCACAATCCTTACACACATCGTTGGTCCACAGATTCCCATCTTTCTTCATCTGTCCATCACCCCTGGGTGCCCTCCCCCACTGTTCCCATCTGCCCTCCCCACCTCCCTCATTTGATTCCATGCTCCACCGTCCTCTCCTATCAGATTCCAACATCTTCAGCCCTTTGTCTCCTCCACCTATCACCTTCCAGCTTCTGTCACTGTTTCCACACTCCCCTCCTCCATCTGCCTATCACCACAACCACCTGCCCCCAATCTGGATCCACCTATCGCCTGCCAGCTTTTGCTCCACCTCCTCCCTCCACCTTTTTATGGTATAAAACCAGAAGACATAGGAGCAGAATTAGGCCATTCAGCCCATTGAGTCTGCTCCGCCATTCAATCACGTCTGATTATTTTTCAGCCCCATTCCCCTGCCTTCTCCCCATAACCATTAACCCCCTTACTAATCAGAAATCTATCAATCTCTGCCTTAAACACACCCAATGATTTGGCTTCCACAGCCCTCTGTGGCAACGAATTCCACAGATTTACCACCCTCTGGCTGAAGAAATTATTCCTCATCTCAGTTTTGTAAGGATGTCCCTCTATTCTGAGGCTGTGCCCCCGGATCCTGGACTCTCCCACTAATGGAAACACCCTCTTCATGTCTACTCTATCCAGGCCTTTCAGTATTTGGTAGGTTTCAATAAAATCCCTCATTCTTCTGATCTCCATCGAGTACAGGCCCAGAGCCAATAAATGCTCCTCGTACATTAAGCCTTTCATTCCCTGGATCATCCTTGTGAACCTTCGCTGGACTCCCTCCAGGGTCAGCACATCTTTCCTGAGGGACAGGGCCCAAAATTGCTCATAATATTCCATATTGGCTCATTTGCACACAGTATTCCAATTAATACTGGCTATCTCCCCTCTACCTTTCAGTCTAAATGAAGGATCTCAACCCAAAATGTCAACTGTCCACTTCCCACCATTGATACTGCCTGACCTGCTGAGTTCCCCCGGCATCTTGTGTGTTGTTCCCGCTTTTCTTGCGGTCTGACAGAGCTGTGGGCATTGGCTCTCCTCCCCAGATGAAACGGAGAGCATTCAAGTCCTCCTTCCAGTATGTCTGAACCAGGGATAAGGGAGCTGCGTTTTGCAGAAGGAACAGACTATTTAAAACCTGAATCTTGTTGGGGTCGAAAACCATGAAGTAAAAAGCCCCAGGAATTAATTGTAAGTCACAGAGAGGAAGTATTGCCTAAACTGGTTCATTTTCTGGGGGCTTTTTGAAACCGTTGCTGATTTTCTCAGTGAATGCATAATTAAGAGCTCTCAGAGTTTCAGTAGAGTAAAGGGTAATGAGCCCCTTTTCACAACAAATTAGTGCTGGAACACAAACACTGAAATAAATGTGTGAAAATAAGTCAGTGGGAAGTGATCGGGCCTGTTTTACATTTGATTTAAATAGGCCCTGTTTAGCACCTGCTACCTTCAGTTGAGATTCACCACGCTTTTAATTGGTTTTAGTTGGTACATTCGTCACCTTCCTCGGTAAAGTGATGTTTCATTGAAATGAGAAGAGGTGGTAGTAATTACCACTGATATTGCAGTCACTGTCATCGTATCCCAGAGAGCAGTCAAATGCTCACTCTGTCTGCAGGGTTCAGAGCACAGACTTAACAGGAGTAAGTTATAGGCGACAATCTAATGGAGGGACTCAGGTGATTACAGTGCAAAGGATATCCAAATTGTGCTATAGGTTAGAATTTAACTTAGAGGGTCAGGTTTGCAGAGACACATATGAAGTATTTATTTAACATGTGGGAGTCACAATGGTGTATGCTGCCTCACAGCTCCAGCAACCCAGGTTCAATCCTGACCTCTGGTGCTGTCTGTGTGGAGTTTGCACATTTTCTCTGTGACCACATGGGTTTCTTTCAGGTGCTCTAGTTTCCTCCCACATCCCAAAGACATGCTGGTTGGTATTGTAATGTATTGGTAATGTAAATTATCTCTAATAGTTGGATTGCAGGAGGATCAGGGTAGAGTTAATAGGAATGTGAGAGAGAACAGGTAACGGAGGTAAGTGGAGGAATGGGATTGATCGGATTGCTCTGAGAGCCGGCATCGACTCGATGGGAGAAATGGCCTTTCAGGTCAAGAAACATGGATCCCTGGGAGGGAATTACAGCCTGTAATCTCAGCTATTCTGATGGTTTACATTTAGAAGAATAGATTTGCAGGAGTGAAAAGAGACTGGAATTTATTTCACAGGTCAGTTTCATCTATTCCCACAGTTATCCCTCACCCAAATGCCTCCATCCTTTCTACCAGAATTAAAAAAAATTATCCAACCTTCTGCTGCTCTTTAGCGTAACTTCGCCTCTTCATTCAAGTACAGTGCAAAGTTCCTTTATTCAGATCCAATGTAAATTTGCATCAAAAATTTTAGGCATTTGTATTCTTACTCATCAGAGAGACAGAGAGCCTTACTGTAAATAATAATTCATTAAAACCCTTTTCTTGCCTGTTCAATCATCCAGCTGTAATGCATGTGAATAAATCACTACAAACCGATCAGGAGATTCGATATTTTTTAGTTCAGAAGAAGGGGTGATCTCAGAGGGATGTAAGATCTCCGGGTGGGGGGGATTCATGACTAGATAAATGTTGAGATGTTTCCACTGGTGGGAGAGGCTCAAACGATGGGACAGAGGTACAAGATTTGGGGGCGGTCATTTACAACTGCAGTGGATGGGAATCTCTTCTCGCAGAGGGTAGTGAATCTCTGGAGTTCCCTACCGCAGAGAGTTGTGGATCAAAGTGGAGGCAGAATTATGTCTGAAAGGTCGTGGAATTGAGGGCTATGGGGAACTAGCACAGAGGAGGAGTTGATCAGCCATGATCATATCGAATGGTGGGGCAGGTTTGAGGGGCCGAGTGGCCTACTCTTGCTTCTGCTTTCATTTCTGCAGTCACTATACAGCAGCATTGTCTTCAATTTAACCATGTGGTGCGGAGGGAGAAGAGGAAAATGGTCCTCACCTGTAACAGAAATGGCTTCTTATCAAATGGGCTGCCATCCTGTTGTGAGATTGTGATGCTAATGTGACTTTTATTTTTCACTTCCAATACTAGAATGAAAGTTTGACTTAAAACAGGCTACTTATTTTCCTAGGTTTAGAGAGTTACACAGCATGAAAACATGCTCTTCAGCTTCTTGAAGTTGTCTATTTGAGCCCACATTTGCCTGCATTTGGTTCATTTCACTTTAAACCTTTCCTATCCATGTACCTGTCTAAATGTCTTTTAAATGTCACAATTGTACCCACCTCCATCACTTCCTCTGGCAGCTAGTTCCAAATACCCAGCACCTTCTGTGTGAAGAAGTTGATATTGGTCTTGGTATTGCTTTATGATGGTCATGTATACCAAGATACAATGAAAAGCTGTTGTTTGCATGCCATCCAGGCAGACGACCTTGTAAGTAAGTACACTGAGGTAGTAAAAAGAAAACTGAATGTAGAATGTAGCATTGCAGTTGCAGAGAAAGTGAAGTGCAGATAGACACAAAAAGTGGAGGGGCCACAACAAGTTAGTTTGGGAGTTCAAGATTTTGTCTTTAGTGTATGAGAGGATGATAGGATGCTTTCTATGGTGCATCTGTAAGAGTTATCAGGGACATACTGAATTTCCTTAGCTATCTGAGGAGGTAGAGGCACTAACATGCTTTCTTGGCTGTAGCATCATCGTGGCTGGACTAGGATATATTGTTGGTGGTATTTACACCTAGGAACTCGAAGGTCCCAGCCACCTCCACCTCAGCACCATTGATATGTACAGAGGTGTATGGTCTGCCCTACTTCTTGAAGTCAATGACCAGCTCCTTCATTTTGCTGACATTGAGGGAGAGATTGTTGTCTTGACACCATGCCACTAGGCTCTCCATCTGTCTTTTTGTTGTTTGAGGTACAGCCCACTATGATGGTGTCATCTGCAAAATTGTAAGTGGAGTAAAGACAGAATTTGGCCACACAGTTGTGAATGTATCAAAGTCAAGGTCAAGTTTATTGTCATATGCACAAATATGTGTATGCTCAGGTGCAATGAAAAACTTACTTGCAGCAGCATCACAGGCACATAGCATCAGATGCACAACATTCACAAGAAAAATAAAAATTATACATGAAAGAACACAATTAGAACAAAAAAGACAAAGTCCATTGGAGTACAAAGTGGTCATAGTGTTTCTATACTGAGGTAGTGATTAGGGTTGTGTAGGATGGTTCAAGAACTGAATGGTTGAAGGGAAATAGCTGGAAGGGAAAGATAGGAAGTAAAGTAAGAGGCTGAGGATGCAGCCTTGTGGGGCACAGGTAGCTGCCCCTCAGATCCTCTCTCAATTTTTCCCCTTCTACCTTTGCTGTCTAGTTTTAGATTTGCCTACCCTAGGAAGAAGATTGTGACCATCCACATTCACCATTGGCTACAAGCCCATTTCTCATTGCTGGCAGTGACCAGTTTCCCCACCCCCAGTTGCACTGCCTTGTACAGTCACGCTGAAGGTAAACATCAATTGATTAAATGATGAGATCCAGTCGGGTTATTTCCGTGAACAGATTCCACGATGCTGTGGTTCAAAGGCGAGAGAAGTAATCAGTTTTTATGCACACAGGTCATGAAGAGCACTGAAAATATATTCTCCCTGCTCTTTCTGCAAGAGTATTTTTCACTGAGTTAGCACTGGCAAGTGATTCATTTGACATTGTGACGAAGTATGATTTTGACAGAAAGGAGATTCGTTCCTGTATTGGAAGGAGCGGAAATTTTTTATTACGTCGCATCAGCTTTTCTTGGGCTTATAATCTTGCAATTATGTCAGGAGGTTGTGTGTTGTACTGGAGGAGTGCTGCATTGTTTTTTAAATTTTATTTACAGCGTGGTAACAGGCCCTTCCGGCCCAACGAGTCCGCGCCACCCATTTTTAAACCCATATTAACCTACCCGTACGTCGTTGGAATGTGGGAGGAAACCGGACCACCCGGAGAAAACCCACGCAGACACAGGGAGAACGTACAAACTCCCTACAGACGGTGGTGGGAATCGAACCCGAGTCGCTGGCGTTGTAATAGTGTTGTGCTAACCGCTAAGCTACCGTGCCACCCAGTTTGTTCAGCAAACTCGCAACCTATTTTTCCCAATTAACATAAAATTTACAACTTCACAACCCAGGTCACACAAGCAGTACAGTGGCACAGCTGGTAGATCAGCTGTCTCACAGTTCCAGTGACCTCCAGTGCTGTTTGCACAATCTCCGTGTGTGTCCCCTGGGTGCTCATGCCAAAGACGAGCAAGTTGATCTGCTGACTGGCCACAGCAAATTGCCCTTAGCGTGTAGGTTAGTGGTAGAATCTGCGGGGTGGGGGTGGAAGAGCTGATGAGAATCTGCAGAGAATTAAATGGGATTGATGTAAATGGGTGGTTGATGGTCAGCATGGACTTGGTAGGCCAAAGGGCCTGTTTCTGTGCTATGTCACCCTATGACTCTCTGACATTACATTGTTGTCATCAACTGCATCAAGTATGTCTTTATTTTCAATTGCAGTGCTTCCATTTGGTTAACAAACATTGCATCCATTTTTTCAGTCTCATACACTCCATCAGTAATGAGTTGACTCCACAGGGCTTAGCCCCTCAATGTACAGTGACAGCAAGACCCTAGACAATGTCCTTAACCCATAGAGCCTTTGCAGTGGCTGCACTGAGCTTCAGTACATCCCACAGTATGTACTCCTGCACCTTGGAATGTGACAATCAACAGAATTTACCTGCGGACATTTCCTTACACTGCCAGACCAACAAGTTTCAGATGGACCTCAGGACACAGCTCCTCAGTGTTCAGTGGGTGGAGGTGGATGACAGCCTCATCCCCTGTGGAACTACCTCCTGGTGGGACTAAGACTCTAGCTGTGCATGAATGATTTAACAGAGAGGACCCAACAAAATAAGGTTCAGATCCCTCTCTCAGAGCTCTGTCAATGAGCAATGTTCAGGGAACCATCAATGGTATCCATCGTCTCCTTCTCCCACATGGCCTGCATGATACTCTGCACAGATCACTGCCTGTGGTCAAAGGTGTTTCTCTGTACAAACCTCTATACGAGGGTCAGCTGCTATTGCAACACTCCAAGTGCACTGAATGTTCCACACCATGTCCATCCTTCACAACACCGGGGACTAGTAGAACCTCCCCACATGGTATCACTTGGTGTTTGAGTACTGGAGCTCCATGCACAAACTTGAAGTAGTCACCAACAAAGGTAGCCATCAGAATAAGAGCCACGTTGGGTACTTTTCTCTTCCCTGGAGATTTGTACATCACATCCCAACAGACACAATCCATTTTGGATCTCCGGATGAAAAGGAGGATGGCTCAGGTAACTGCTGCAGTGAAGGAGCCACATCCATATCACATACACCAAGAGAACCTTGCATCTGATGACCAGATTCCTTCCTGTAATCAAGAGGGAGCGCTGCTTTCACAGCCCCAGTTTCTGTTTCACCTCGATCACATGCTCTACCCTGTTCCTTCAGCATGTCCTAGTCACTCCATATCATAATCCTGGCACCTTCAGATGACCAGACCTGACGGTGAATGGAACAGAGGAAGTTTGGCCTTGTTTTATTGCTGCGATGGACTCTGGCACCCGAGGCCAGTTCGAACTAGTTGCGCATCTTCGTTAGCCAACAGTGAGTCTGAGCAGGAGACAGTGGCATTGTCGTGTAGGGTTTTGAACTGTGTGGCCCC
>JAUZTB010000107.1:58281828-58292343 GCA_034780895.1 Rhynchobatus australiae | reverse complement strand
GCGTGGAAAACTTGCCTTTTGTCCCAACTAGTCCATGCTAACCAAGTTGCAGAACTGAGCTAATCCAATATACCTGTCTTTGAAATTGGAGGAAGCCAGATATCTTGGTGGTTTAATGGACTGGACGAGGGAAGAAAGAAATGGAAGGTTGTGATTTTCAATACAACTGAGGTTTTGCTCAACCACAAGCTTAATATACATTAGCAAGCACAGAGCTGCAGTGGGTGATGGGAGTTAGTATTAGAACAGCAGAGTTTTATTAAATGTGAAGGAATAAGGTTGGATAGGAGTGGATTGTAATAGACATGCAAGCATACAGGCAACAAAATGCGTACACGAGGGGTTCAGCTGCAGAAGAGCTGAGGAAAGTTTGGAATTGGGTGACATTACTGAGATGGAAACAGGGGAGGGGATCTTATTGCTGGTGCTGGCACATGGTTTGAAGTTTATCTCTGGGTCTAGTACAAATGGTCCACTCAGTATTGAACACAGATGCCATGAAGGAGGTGAGTCAGTGACTAGGAAGTGGAGTTTCTGGTGGGGTCCAAAGGCAGTGAGTTAGATTTTACTGATATTTGGGGGAGATATTGGCACATCCAGGACAGATGGAGGACAGTTCAGAGACCTTGGAAGTGTTGGAGGTGGGTGTTATTGGTGGTCAGTGGTGTCACATAATGTTGGCTAAAGCCAACTAATTGCGATGCTCCAACATAGACAACTCTTCAGACCTTTGTGGTCTGAGAGGGGTACAAAGACTTTGATCAGTTGAACAATGTGGACTGGTGTAAGTAGTTGTAGTTTTAAGGGAGAAAAAAAAATTGAAGCCGCTCTTAACCAGGTCTGGCTCATGTGTGACCCTACCCATGTGGTTAACTCTTAGCTGGCCTCTGTGAAGAGATCACCTAGGCATCCAAAGACATTTAGGATGGGAGGGGCTTACCAGTCTTGCCAGTAACCCCTGTAGCTCTAGAACATTCAAAAACATTCATTCTCATCTGTGCAAAGCACTTTGCATAAAGATGTAAGTTGTTAAAATCTGAGGCAAATGTTAGATGCTGAGAAGAGGTTGGAGATTCCGAGTCCAGCAGAGTGTCTGGATAAATCCCCCTAAATTGGCCCCTTGTGGTCAAGTCTGACATGACTGATCTCCACCAGACATGAGTAATAAATAGGAATATCAAGCTCTGGAGGAGATTGGCTTAACACTTCCTTTTGTTTCTTATGGGGGATGGAAGGGAGGTGTGGCCCAATGAAAGGTATTGTCATGGTAACGTCACTCTGAAGTGAGGGATGATAGGATAATTGAAGGCACAGTTCCATTTTAATTTGGATTCTGAGAGATGCGTGCAAGAGAATTTGAAGGCAGCTAAATCAAACCCCCGGTTATCCTTGCAGTAGACTAGTGGAGACGTGTAAATGTTGGCTGAAAAGTCGGATTAAGGAGAACAGATTTGGTGGTTGGGGCTAACTGATGTTTGCCTGTCTCCCTGAAACAATAAAACAAACACCTTTGTCCAAATAAAAAAAACAGGGTTTTAAATGTGCCTGGATCATAGCCTGAGTGACTGTCCATAAACCATTATTCACTTGCCAATTTAAAAGAAATCCCAGGGCAGCAGAGGATGTCAGATTACCAAATGAGTTAGGGCCTTCAGGCTGAATCCTCAACAGAGAAACAGGAAACAGAAAATTAATGGGACCTTTATTGTGGCTTACGGCCCAAACAGGGAACAATTCAAAAGGGCAATTCTTTTTGTCATTTGAAACACTACTCCTGAAAACTATTTCCCTCAGCCTCTCTTTCACTTTCTCTCCATTTCTTTAATTAGTTTCCAAGACTTAAAGATGAGGAAAAGCAGTATTTCAGGTCTAAGGTTAAAGGTCAGCATTCTTACTTCATTGAGCAGGTGAGCTTTAAGTAGGTCTTAAAACCAGGCCTCATGTTCAAAGACTGGAGCTGGAGTTTTACTTTTGTTACCTAATTTTTCTTTTGGGATTGAGTTGCTTGACCTTCTGCAAAGTTCAAGACTGCAACTGATGCCGTGTGGCTACCTCGTGGGGCACAGGTGGAGAGAAAAGAACACACTCAGACATTTTAGCGTAGCAGGAGGTAACTCGCCCTGCATTGCCTGAGCTGAAATTGGATCCTACTCAGCTAGCTTTTTCCTCCTATTTTATATTTTTTGTTTCAGTCAAAGTAACATACATTTCTGAATGCTGAATTTGAGTTAGCATTGAACATCTGAAACACCGCGGGCGGCACAATAGCACAGCTAGTGGAGTTGCTACCTCACAGCTCCAATATTTTGGGTTCGATCCTGACCTTGGTTGTTGTCCTATGTGAAAAATGATGGGGTGATGTCAGATGACTTGTGATATTAAGGAATGTTCCATTAAGATCTTGGGCAGCACTGGGGCACAATTTGTAGAGCTGCTGCCACACAGGGCCAGAGAACTGGGTTTGATCCAGACCTCCAATGCTGTCTGTTATGAGTTTGCATGTTTTCCCTGTGACTGTATGGGTTTCCTCTGGGTGCTCTAGTTTCGTCCCTGCTTCCCAGAGACATGTTGGTTGGTAGCTTAATTGGCTGTTGTACATCATCCTTGGTGAGTAAGTGAGTGGTAGAATCTGGGGGGAGTTGATGGAATGTAGGGCTGATAAAATGGCTTAAGGTAGGATTAGTGTCAAAAATGGGTGGTTGATGGTCAGCAAGGGCTTGATGGGCTGAAGGGCCTGTTTCTGTGTTGGACCTCTTGATGACTCTGCTTCCCTCATTCCAATAACAATGTGCAAAAACCCCATTGTGCATCCAACGATTGTTTTAAGATCCCAGCCTTTTGTGTTTGATCTGTAGAACAAGAGAACTTGCATCTTCCTACTTTTTAGAGCTTGGAACAGAACAACACAGGAACAGGCCCTTCAGCCCACAATGTTGTGCCAAGCTAGTAATTAAACGCCTAACTAAACTAATCCCTTCTGCCCACACAATGTCCACACTCCTCCATTCTCTGCACATTCATGTGCCTATACTATCTAAGAGCCTCTTAAATGTCTCTATCATATTTGCCTCCACCACCACCTCCAGTAGTGCATTCCAGGCATCTACTACTCATTGTGTGCAGAAAAAAAGGAAAAAAAACTTGCCCCACACATCTCCTCCTTAGAACTTACTCCTTTTTTGACTTCGGCCGCCTCTGTTAAATCACCTGTTCAGTTCAAGAGAATCTCTGGTATGATGCTGGTAAATCTGTACTCCACCTTTTTCTAACCCACACAAGTAAGGAGAAACCCAGTGACTTCCCAGCAGCCCTCCTGGTTATTCTGAGGGAGTTACTCACCATGCAGTGACAAATGCAACCAACACCAGTAAGAAATAGATCAGCTGGGTATTATCACTTTGCTGTTTGAGGGATCTTTCTCTGTTAAAATAGGCACCTGCAATTCCTAAGTTACAACAGCAGCTGCACAACAACCTGTTCTTCACTGTTTGGTAAAGTGACTTGGGACATGCCGAGGTCCTGAAAGGCAGTGAGCAACTACAAGTGTTTCTTTTCCTCTCTGTACACATGACTTTTACCTGCAGTCTGCCCTTCAATAAATAGCGCTCAGAACTCCACATAGACCTTGGCCTTCTGGGGTTCTAATCATTACTGGGCTGAGCTGCTCTTTGGATTAAACTTAAAAGGCAGTTCTACCTGAGAGTTGATGTGGTGAAAGAAATACTCCATATTTGCCACAGAGTCATTTTTATCCAAGCAGGAGAGGGGTCAAATGACCAGGACATTGGCCAAGCACCATTAGACTGCTTCAGTCAGAGCAGGGCTATCAATTATTTAAAATGTGGATTCCATTATTGTTGTATGAACTGCCCAGCCCCTCAGTGTTGTATGAACTGACAGAGTGAAGGACAAGCAGTGTAGTTTGCAATGCTGGATGCAAATACTATTAGTTCATCTCTCAGCAGCTTGAGATTCAAAGTTTCACTTCCAAAATAGCTGTCCCATCAATCGTCTGCAGATCAAATTGGAAAGAGAGCATGGCTGCCTCTGCACTGTCCCATCAAACCCTTCCAGGCCCAGGTACAGCAAACAGCAGGGGGTAAAGCTCTGACTGGACTGTCCTGTTGAACATCCCTGTGCAAAGAACATACAGGTTAGACATGGAGCATTACTTTCTGTGCCTTGTCCCATTGAAGTCCCCCTGGGCACAGGGTAGATACAGAGCAAAGTTCCCTCTGCATTGTCCCGTCAAACAGTACCACAGGGTTCAATAAAGAAGAAGAATTCTGTCCATGACACTGCTTTGGAATTTCAACCTTTGGATTGGAATTCCATTCTCTTCCTGTAATCTTTTCCCCTGCATGCCTGCATAGATAGTTTCCATAGTAGTTTCCCAATTCCTAAATCACACTAAAGGGATACTGCACCTTTTGAATAAACATGTCTTCATTATAATTGAGTGAGGTTTTATCTGGTGGCTGTTAAATTTGCCTGTTAGCTCCAATTTTTCTCTCCTGTCCTCTTCAGAAGGTATTAACTCTCCCCTGGGGTTAACTGCCCTTCTGGTTCCTTCCCAATGTGACCACTCATTCTTGGGTGAGTGTGGGCCGTGAGAGATACCAGGCTTTGTCTGGATTCAGGGTTGAAAGCGAGTTGAACCCTAACCTTCTCTGATAGAGATCTGTGTGATATTTACAGCAGCAGCTGGGAACCGAGTGAGAAAGTTACCCTGTATGATATTTGCCCCCCCACCCCCTGATATTCTGGGCACACTGAAACTAAGTATAATCTTTTCCAAGCCGGGGGCACCACAGTGGTGCAGCTGGTAGAGCTGCTGACTCACAGTACCAGAGACCTGGGTTCAATCTTGAACTTGGGTCCTGTCTGTGCGGAGTTTGCATGTTCATCAGAATCAGATTTATTATTTATGAAGTGAAATTTGTTGTTTTGTGGAAGCAGTGCAGTGTGAAGTCATAAAATTACTATAAATTACAAAAATAGTGCAAAAAGAAACGCATAACAAGGTCCTCTGTGACCCTGTGGGTTTCTTCCTACACCTGAAAGACGTGGGCTAATTCGCCTCTGTAAATCACCCCTAATGTGTAGGTGAGTAGTAGAATCTGAGGGGGGAGGGGGAGTAAATGAGATTATGGGAAGAATAAAAAATGAGAATAATCAAGGAGTAGTGAGGTTGATAGGCATGGACTCAGTGGGGTGAATGGGCTTGTTTCCGTACCGTATCTCTCCCTGATTCCTGTCGCTTTTGTTGAGGCTGGCTAACTCAGCGCGGGTCAAGAATCAAACCACGGGACTTCCCGGGTAGTGCTGCTGAATCTGATGGCAAGTCCAGCCACTGAGCCCTGAAGGAGACATGTGTTCAGCCACTTTAATGTGCAGCAACTGTTTCCCATGACCGGCAATAAAATAAGACTGAGATGCCTGTTTGAGACAAACTGTGATGTGGGTCAGCAAGAGAGCAGAAGTGGAGAGGATTAAATCTGCAGAAGGAAGTTGAGCAGTTTTTTCCACTCACTTCCAGCACCAGTCAGCCTTGCAGCCCTGGGGGCAGGAATAATTCCGTTCTGTGTCTGGGGACTAGCATATGATTGCATGACAAATGTTTTAAGTACAATTTCCCTTCCTTATCATAGAGTCATACAAAATGGAAACAAGCCCGTCGAGTCTGCACTGACCATCAAGCACCCATCTATACTAATTCTACACTAATCCCATTTTATTCTCTCTACATTCCTATGAATTCCTCCAGATCCTACCTCTCACCCACACACCAGGGGTAATTTATAGTGGTCAATTTACCCCCCCAATCCACACATCTTTCGGGATGCAGGAGGAAACCCACAGCGGTCACAGGGAGAACTCCACACAGACAGCACCCGAGATCAGGAATGAACCCGGGTGTCTGGAGCTGTGAGGCAGTAGCTCTACTAGTTACACCACCGTGTCACCTCTAACCCTGCTGTGTTACAGCAGTCCCCACAAAGCCCAGGCGCCTTGGACACATGCTTGCATTTATTATTAGCTCCTGAAAGTTTGGGCAAAAGCCATTGCTTCATTAAGGATAAACCTTAACTCAGAGCATCAAGGTCTGTTAGCATCTGTAAATCAATGTAGATTGGAGGGAATGTGGGCAGTGAGCTCAATTAGACTCACTTCCCCCATCGCTCCCCAGACTCGCATGTTGCCAGTACTCGAGGGCCTGAGTTGTATGGAGAGGTTGGGCAGGCAGGACTTTCTTCCTTGGAGCATAGGAGACTGAGAGGTGATTTCACGGAGGTGTATAAAATAATGAGGGGCATAGAGAGCGTGAATGCACTCGGTCCTTATCCAAGGTGAGAGGGAAAAGATTCAAAAGGAACCTGAGGGGTGGCAACTTTACACAGAGGGTGGTGCATATCTGGAACAAGCTGCCAGAGAAAGTGGTGGAGTGGCAGGTACAATTACAACATCTAAAGATATTTGGACAGGTACATGGATTGGAAAGGTTTAGAGGGATATGGGCCAAATGTGGGCAAATGGGACTAGCTTAGCTTGGCATCTAGGTCGGCACGGACCAGTTGGGCTGAAGGGCCTGTTTTTGTGCTGTATTGCTCTATGACCCTATGATTCCATGACTCACTCCTGCAGTGTTACATTCTCTTGTCACCTGATTCTCTGTGAAACATTATTATTGAATCTGCTTCCCCACCCTGTCAGAGTGATTTTTCCTCAAATCCCTTCAGGCAGGCTCTTTTGAACTCAAATCTTTGTTTATCAACCGACCTGCCAGAGGAAAAGGTTTCTCTTCCAAATCTCCATGATTTTGAGCATTTCTTACACCATCTCTGAACACTCTCTTCGCCAAAGAAAGCAACCCCAGCTTTTTTTTGCTGTTCACAGAACTGGAGTTCCTCAAAGCTGGAACAATCCCGGTAATTTTCCTGCACACCCTCTCCAAGGTCTTGACATCCTTCCAAAAGTGTGATGCTCAGATTTGGACACATCACTCCAGCTGAATTTGAACTGGTGCTTCATGAAGGTGCAATATTCCAGCTGTAGCTCTCTGCACCTTGATTTACAAAGGCAGGCATCACTTCTGCAAATTTTTCAGCAGTTGTGTCAGTTTGTCTGACCACCTTCAAAGATTCATATCTGTGCCTTTAAAATACTTTTCTTTCCCATTCCCTCTGTTCCTGTATCTCTTGTGTGTGTTTAATAATATTTTCCTTGCCTGTGCCCATCTCACCAGTCTGACTGCTTTATCTGCTCCTTATCTCCTCCACTGTACACTTCATTTCTAAGTTTATCATTCACAGTGATTGAATTTGCATAATTTTAAAGGAGGGGCATAAATTTGTGCTGCATACCCAACTCCAGGTCATTATTATTTTGCCTCCTGGACTCCATGGTAGTGCATGGTTAAGCTGCTAATGTGAAAGGAGAACGTTTAGAGCACAAACCAGTTCCCCATAATGACTATAGGCTTGGTTAATGATCAAACCCAGATGATTTGTAGTGATCTGTGACCCAGGCAGTTCCTTACCCGCTGACTCGTCACTAAATTTGCCATTTGAAGAATTGTCCTCAACTCAGTAATTCTATGAAATATAAATCCCGGAGGAAACTTGACATCTTGGAAATTTTATTTAAGTGTTCTATGAAGTGACTGGTCTTTCAGTGTTGTATGAATTGAGGAATGTCTTATTTTTCAGTGGGAAAAATTGTATCAATCGTTTCCAGATTGTTTTGATTCAATCTGAAAAATTTGACTGGGCAAGAGTCTTCCTTCACCCCGCCTTCAGGGTTCCATGGGATGACGTACAAGGTGTCCCGGGGTAACGAACGGTTCAGTTCTTACAGAAGTCCATGAGTTGATTTTGTTCATCAGTTGGAAAGTACACAAAAATCACCCAAAATGGTAGCCATACTGCACAGTATTCTAATGAATGGCATCAAAAGCGCATAAGATGGATAATAAAGAACAATTACTAGAAGCGGAGAGAGAGGAGATTAGTTCTGCTGTTCTTAAGAACAAACATATGCATGTATGTCAGACTTTTGAATTTAGTAATATTATGTGAAGTTGTTTATATGTACGGGTGGCCACAAGTTGGGCATTTGTAACTTGGGGACAGTCTGTTCCTCCGTGGAACACTTGGTGTATTGTAGAGGAACGTGGGCTATGCTATCCCTGTAGGACATATCGTTGGGCACTCTGAGATTCCCGGCACTCTGTTGGATGAGGACCCTTATTAGGAAGGTTCTTAGTTCTCTTTTATCCTCAATGTAATGTATCAACCTCACCAACTCCCCCAATCTCCATCTTGATTTCCCCAATCTCATAATCTCTGCCCATTGGACCTTCTGCCCTATGATTCCAGCAAAGTCCCCAGTGGAGACCTCAGTCTCCAGCACCCAAGGTCATCATTTTACCTCCCATTCATTTATTTGTTCATGAATTGTAGTTGTCACTATTAAGACAAGTGATTGTTATCCTTTGCTGATTGTCTGGAGTCGCATGTAGCAAGGATAGTAGGTTGCCTTAAAGGACACCTGTGAACCAAATGGTTCTTGCAGCTTTCAGGTAATTTTGCAGTGACCATAGCTAATGCTAACCTTTTAATGTCAATATTTTTTTATTTAATTGCATTTCGTTCCCCAAGTGTCACTGGGGGATTCGAATTGGCACCTCCGGATCAGTAATCCAGTAATCCAGGCATCCTGATATGAATCCTGTAACATAACCATGACACTACCAGCCCCATCTTCCATCCCATTCTCAGTATGATCCCTTGTGCCTCAATCCTGATTTAAGGGATAGGCTTCCTGTGCCTTTTTCTCCCATCATTAGTATGGTTATACCATAATGTACCAGTGCCTTACCTCTTCCCCACCAAGGTTCCAACACTTCTCCCCCACCATCAGTCTCCCACACCCTTACCCCAAACCCTGACCCAGGCCCAGCTGGGTCGACAGCTATCTCAACCCCCAAACCTGGCCTCAGGGCCATCTTTAAGAAAATGTAGAACATCTGAATGTCCATCCACTGCAACCCAATGGGTGCATTGCAATTTTTAGCTCAAGGACAGGCAATAAGAAACAGTGTCTTGCATTCACAGGGCAAGGGCAAAGGGCTTGAAGGGTCTTTGAACTGAAGGTGCTTGTTACACAGGCATATATGGTGGCACAATGGATTCCCCAGTGGCACAGTTAGTAGAGAGACAGCCTCACAGCTCCTGTGACCTGTGTTCAATCCTGACCTCCAGTGCTGTCTTTGTGGAGTTTGCACATTCTCCATCCTTGTTTCCTCTGGGTGTGTTGGTTTTCTCCCACATCCCAAAGACTGGCAGGTTAATAAGTTAATTGGTCACTGTAAATTTCCCCTAGTGTGTAGGTGAGTGGCAAAATCCAGAGGCAGTTGATGGGAATGTGGGGAGAACAGATTACAGGGAAAGTTAGTGGGGGGGAAAAGGGAGTTGGCAGAGACTCGATGCACTGAAATGGCCTTCTCTGAAAATAAATATGCAGCTTACGCACAAGAGCCAACAAACAAATGAATGATTAACTAATCAGCTTGATTGTGGTGGTGAAGGATGAAGAAGAAATATTGGCTAGGATACTTTCCACTTCTCTTAGGGTCATATTATTGTTTACTGGAGTATTTGATGGCATTCAAGACTGACATAGGATCAGCCTAGGTTAAATGCTTACTGTATGTTTGTACTGCTGGAGGTAGGTATATGTAGTGTATATCAATTAGATCGACACCCCAGCTTCTTTCTGAAATTATCTATCTTATCTTTTTATTATTATAAGATTTCTCCTCGACGATTTTGTGCTCAGTTAATTCTTTGCCTCTTTGAGTTGGTCTGCATTGTTGGGGGATAGTTCTCTTCCACTGACCATGAGGCCACTTGCTTGGTCTGCCCTGAGTGAAGCCATCCCACCTGGGGAGGACATCTATAGATGTCCCCATTAGCCTCAGTGCCCTCAGCTAATCAGGCCAGCGTGCGCTGGGCACCCCTGATGGAAAGTGCATGGAATCTCTTAACATGTGCTCCCAATCAATATCACCAAAAATCAGTGTGAAATGTGAGGATGACCATCGTATTTCTTCCTGCTCCAATGTTTTGCTGTGCAGTTTGGAGTATGTTTGGTGCAAAGTGTGCTGCTTATCTTTGGTGAAGACAGTTATTGAAGATTCTTGAAAGGACAAGGGCTAACAGTGCTCTGTAAGTTGAAGTGATAGCAACTAGACATGGTGTGCTTGCATAGGGTGTATCAGTCCTGGTGAACCTTATCCCCATCTTGGCCTCCCTATTGAGGGTCATACTCACTGTATTCACCCAGAGGTGAAGAGAAAGCTCTACATCCAAAGAGTTGAATCTGAAAGCAGCATAGTCATGATTGAAAGATGCAGCATGGAACCAGGCCCTTGAGACCATCAAGTCCACACCAACCATCAACCACTTTAAGCTCATTTTTCATTCTCCCCATAATCTCATTAACTGCAACCCA
>JAUZTB010000107.1:58228685-58241941 GCA_034780895.1 Rhynchobatus australiae | reverse complement strand
TTCTCTAAGACAATATGGTTTAGGGTGAGCAGTCTTATGGCTGAAATATACCTCCTTGAGATCCCGTTCCACTTGCCAATCTGTTTGGCAGCAATATAATCGAGGGCTTGGCAGAGAGGATAAGATCCTTCCCTCTTGAGTCAGAAGGTTGTCATTTCACTACCTGTTGCAATATCTAGGCTGACAGCTCCATGCCATCCTGAGAGAGTGTTGCACTACCTGAGATGCCGCCTTCTTGATAAGGTGTTGAACTGTTGTCAGGTGTATGTTAAACTTTGGAGAACTTCAGTTGAGTTCTTTCCAATGTCCTGAGCAGGGCTTATGTCTTCAGCCGCAGAGTAGATCATTAAGAAACAGGATGATTCTGATGATTTTCTCAGTGTTGTTTGTGAGAACAAGTGTGAAGAGATTGGCTGCCTATTACACATTAGGAAGTACCGTTCAAAGTGGTTCCATTGGCTGAGAAGCACTTTGGGACTTCCTGGTTATCAAATAGATGCAAGTCCTATGTCTTTTTCACCTAATTTGTATTCCGGCAATTGTATTGGACAAGATATCCTTACAGATGCCCTAAAAGTGAGAGGGGGTAAGTTCAAAGGGGATGTGCGGGGCAAGCTTTTTACACTGAGAGTGGTGGGTGCCTGGAATGCATGCCAGGGGTGGTGGTAGAGGCAAATACAATAGAGGAAGAGAATGGAGGGATATGGACCTTGTGTAGGCAGAAGGGATTAGCTTAGTTAGGTATTTAATGACTAATTTAATTAGTTTGGCACAACATGATGGGCTGAAGGGCCTGTTCCTGTGCTACACTGTTCTCTGTTCTATGTTTTAGCCATTGTATAATAATCAAGGGAAACAGGGTAGGCACAGATGGCACAGCTGTTAGAGTCACTACCTTGCAGCTCCAGAGACCTAGAGACCTTCGTTCCTGACCTCCTGTGTTGTCTGTGTGGAGTTTGCACATTTTCCCTGTGACCACGTGGTTCACCCCTTGTTCTCTATTTTCCTCCCACATGTGAAAGGTGTGTGGGTTAATTGGCCAATGTAAATGGTCCTTAGTGTACAGGTGAGTGGTAGAATCTGGGGGAAGCTGATGGGAATATGGGGCGAAAAAGTGGGTTAGGGTAGGTTTAGTGCAAAATGGATGTTTGATGATCAGCACAGACTCAGTGGGATGAAGAGCCTGTTTCTGTGCTGTATGACTCTAGGATTATATGACTCTTAGGGTAATGTGTTCCATTCAATTTATTTCTTGTGCCCTTTCAAGTCAGGAGAAATTATTTGTGTCTTTGGCATCCCTTCTCTTGATCAACAAATATGCTGCCATCTCATCAAGCTGATCTCGGGGACAAAGACTATACCAGGTTGCAATTATTGGTTAGAAGCTAAAGATCAGCTTTCTGACAAATGGAAACCATTGGACCAAATCTCAATCTTTTCAGCCCTCTGCTTTGAAAAGATTTTTCCTTCTCCCGCTTCACACTTCAGTTTTAAGTTGTTTCATTTCTGCTGGGAGTCTTCCCTGAATAGCCGGGACTTTTGGCCAGATACTTGGCTTCCGTGCTTTTGGTTTGACTTTGTTCACTGTATCCTTGGCAACAGCAGCAATATAAACAGGGTTTTATTGAACTTCAGCAACATTGGCGCTATACACACACCACAACTCCAGAACATATCCCAGTACTGCTGTGTGTTGCTTCATCACCACTCAGATCATTCATATATTCTGCTGTGGAACAGCTGGAGAAAAAATGGAGGAAGTCTATTAATGTTTAATGAGGAATATTGTCACATAAAAAGTACAGCACCATGGAACATTTCATTAGTTTCACTTGACAGGGCAGCCAGAATAAGCAGCTTGTCTTATGGAGAATTACATAGAATGCAATTCTTTGTACTTGTATAGCACAGAAATGGCTTATTCTGTCAGCTGGTCCCTGGGTTATGCTTCACTCAAGTTCGTGATGTGTCAGTTCAGAGCAGAAGAGGAAAAAGACAATCCTGTGCCTCTTCTGAATAAAGAAGGACCTCATTTGGACTGATGAGTAACCTACTTACAAGCTCCTGGTTATGTCAGTCCCGAAGCAACTGCGTGGAGATGTATGGAGAAATTACGATTGATTTTGGGCTTGCGTCTAGATTCATTTTGTCTGCTACCAATGCTGGGAAAACTAATTTCCAAGCCAGATTACAGTGAGGAAGGAGATGACTGGATCTTGAGGTATCCTGAGTTTTGGTCAGCTTCCAGTTCTTTAGATCAATATGAATTCACAGAGTAAGAAGTGGTTATTACTTCCAACCAGTGCTTTGACTTCTCTAACTTCCTGGGGGAAAAAAATAATCAAAAATCTTCTCTGGAGGCACAGAGTTTAATTAGGACTTCTGTTGGTGAGACTTGTCTTTATTTTAATTCTCATAAGACCAAGAATTCCAGGTGATAGGTCACTAATGTGTGACAAAGGTTGGGACAACAACAGTGACACAGCTAATAGACCTACTGCCTCACAGCTGCAGTGACCAGAGTTCAATCCTGACCTCTGGTGTTGTCTGTGTGGAGTTTGGACACTCTCCCTGTGACTGCGTGGGTTTCCTCTGGGTGCTCTGGTGTCCTCCCACATCCCAAAGACATGTGAGTTGATGGATTAGTTGGGTGCTGTGCTTTGCCCCAGTGTGTCGGTGAGTGGTAGAATCTGTGGTGGGAGTTGAGGGGAATGTAGCGAGAATAAAATGGGATTAGTGTAGGATTAGTATAAATGGGTGCTTGAAGGTGGGTTGAAGGGCCTGTTTCCATACTGTACGAGTCCGTGGTCAAGTGAATCACATTTGGCAATAGAGGGATTGGGAAGACTAGCAAACATTGACTGCTTTAAATTTGGAGTAAAGCATAGAAAGTTACAGGTAACAGTTTGAGAAAATACAAATAGATATTAATGGAGATCGTCAAGAAGCTGGCATTCAAGAAGAGAACTGGTAAGTTAATGTGCTGGTTGCCTGTTGAAACTTGGTTTATCAGCTGAAAGAAAGCTTACTTTATAAAAAATTCTGTGTTTAGCACCTGTGCTTGCAACACTGCCCAGTGTCTGGCTGAGATCAGAATGTTGGCCACAAAGACTTGGCAGGCAAGCACTCCAACCATGCTAAATAATTTCAGAGCAAAGTTGTTTACTTATAAAAGTTGTCCATTTTCAGAATCAATCACTAAAACATTGTTGAGCATAAACCAAAGAAAAGCAAAACACTGCAGGTGCTGGAAATCTGAAATAAAAGCAGAAAATGCTGGAAATATTCAGCAGGCCAGACAGCGTCTGTGGAGAGAGAAACAGAGCTAATGTTTCAATGAGTTATTCTTGAGGCTGCCTTCTCTATTGATGTTGCCCGATTTATTGAGTATTTCCAATATTTTCTGTCTCTATATTAAAACACTGTTGATGTTCTTTTCCCCGACAAGGCAGCTAAATGGCATCAATCTGGTATGTTGGATCTCCCTTTTGTCCTTGAATCTTGTTCACACAGCATAATGACCTGAGGCCCAATGACTTGAGTGGCCTAATCTAGTAGTTAATGTGCTGGGATCGGGAACTTTTTTGTAATGACGCTGCAGTGCTGTGAAAATCAAGCTCAGTCTAAAACGAGCATTTTGCATGGGGTGCTGACTTTGTAAGCTATACTTCTTAACTCGTTTAATGCTCTCCTACTCCACTTCACTGTCTGCAACCTAATCAAGAGGCAGTTTTAAAGGTTGTTCTTTACTTTGCTGTTATTTTTGGATGTAGGAGGCGTGGGCAAGGTCTGCATTTATGGCCCATCTTTTGTGAAGGTGACAATGGACCTTCTTAAACCACAGCAGTGGATTGGCAAGTCTACCTAACAGAGGAGTTATGTTAGTAGTGAATTGGAAGCATTTATAGACCTGACTGGATAAGGATTACAGGTTTCTGTTGTAAAGGAGATTAGCGAACCAATTGGATTTTTGCAATAATCTGACAACTTCATGGTCAATTTAGTTAGCACTAAATTATATATTAAAGAAGTACAAATCTGCAAATATGCACAGTGATATTTGAAGTGATATCTCTTCAATTTACAAATCCAGCAACATAATTGTTACCCTGTTGGATTTGGCTGACATATAATCTGCTTTCACAAGCAAAACATGGCACTCCAAGCTTCCCACTGAAACATGGGAACCGAGCTTATCGCTTTGCACATCATCCATGAAGTAGCTGCCTAAGGTTTTGGTCGCTAGGTAGTAACAGTAGGACTGCAGTAAGCCCTGAGCTCAAATGAAAATAGTAATGTGAACATGTATTTCACATTTCTGATTGCATCTTAATCGGTGGAGAAATGTCCTTCCATCCAACATCCTCACCCCACAATCTAGGACCGTTAAAACACTGTTGGAAGGAGCCTCCCCAGCTTTGAGTGAGGTTCTCTGGTAGCAATATCTTAACTCAATGTGTGGTCAACATACAAACCTCTTGATGATGGCCTTCATATTAATGATTCCAGCACGTAAGTTAAGTAACGATCCTTCTCCTGAGAATACTTGCAATGACAACTCAATACGTTCATTTTAAATGTTGGACGCTACTCCAGGTTGATCCATCCAATCAAAGCATGTTCGTAGGTTTTAATAACATATCTTGCTGAGTTATGTGGGCAGCCTCAGTCTTTGCTTGCAAGTCACGGTGGGGAAATAGAACTTTCACTCCTGTGATATTATACGGTGACCTGGTCAACTTGAGCGGTGAACGCTCCCACCCAATCAATTTTAGTAGTGGAGGCAGGTACCCTCACAACATTTAAGAATTATCTGGCTGAGTATTTGAATCATCAAGGAATAGAAGGCTATGGGTGGGTGTTGATAAATAGGATTATAATAGATAGGATAGAATGCAAGAAATTTTTCCCCATATCAGAGGTAGATAAAACTAGAGGACATAGGTTTAGGGTAAGGGAGAAGAGATTCAGAGGGGATCTGAAGGGAACCATCTTCACTCAGAGAGTGGTGAGTCCCTGGAATGCACTGTCACAGAAAGTGGTTGAAACTGGGTCACTGACAGCATATAAGAAGTGTATAGATGAACACCTGAATTGCTTAGGCATAGAGAACTATGGACCAAAGGGCTGGGTGATGGGGTGCATATTGGAAGGGAGTAGACTGGCCTGTGTTGATGAGTTGGGCTGAATGGTCTTTTTCAATGCTTTACAATTCTATGATTGAGATGGTATACTTGATGGTGAGCATAGACATGGTGGGCTGAAGGGCTGTACTGCATGATTATACAATTCTGATTTAAAGTCTTGTTAATCCTTAAGGCCTTTTATCACTGGTAATCCAGTGTGGTCTACTCCAACTCTGGGTGACTTGAGCCACTGGCCATTAGGGCATTATACCTGTCACAGGTTTTTTCAAACTTTCCCTGAGGAAGTCTCAAGATTGAAATAAAAACAGAAAATGCTGGAAACACTCAGTAGGTCAGGCAGCATCCATGCAGAGAGAAACAGAGTTAATGCGTCAGGTAGAAGACCCTTTCTCTGAGCTATTCTGATGAAGGGTCTTCAATCCTGAAAGGTTGACTCTGTTCCTCTTTCCACAGATGCTACCTGACCTGCTGACTTTCCAGCATTTTCTGCTTTTATTTCAGATTTCCAAAAGCTGCAGTTTTATTTTGATTTTCAAGTCTTATGACTGACCTTGTTCCTTATGAAGGTTAGGAGACTGAACGGCTGTGTCCTTCCCCACAACGGAACAGCCTGTCGCTGTGTCAGTCTGCATCACTAATGACTTGCCATCAATCAGGACCATGCATGACCTTAAAATCCTGTTGTCGCACACTACAGTTGCTTCTAGCATAGATGCAGTACAAAGTAAATTCAATGTCTACAGTGGTTGTAATAGTTACAGGTTTCCTGTTTGTGACTTCCATTGAGAAACTCCTCTTGTCTGTAGTTGTGCTGTCTTTGAGCACATATCGCTGTCTGTTTCTTCCATATTATATGCAAGCTACTGCTGTTTGGCTGTTCTTCCAACATATTACTTCAATTCTGAAGTGAATGGTTGTGAGAGGACGGACTGCTGGTACATCTTATGACACATGATGCTGTTCTTGTTTCTGCACCTTGCCCGTTGACTCCTCTTTCTGGCTGAGACAGGACACAATTCTCTGGCACTCTTGGCTGCCAGCCCATCAAAGTTGCAATCCAATGTGAAATCAATTGGAAAGCTCTTTGTGCCTCATAACTTTTGTCTGTTCCATCTCTTCGACGACAAACAAACCTGTCTCTGAAGGATCTAATAACTCTCCAAATGCTACAACCCCTCTGGATCCTTCAGGGCAGAGTTATGATCACTCATGATTTCTTTTGCACGTGCCAAAGTCACGTCCGCTATCTCAAACATCCAAGTATCGAAGTATGCTTTCAAACTCTAAACTGGCTCTGCAAACAAGATACCTGTAATGTCCTACAGAGCTGCTAAAAGAGTCAGTGTGTGATACACTCTGCAGCCAATTTTGTACACGATATAGCTTTTTTACACTCTCTCCCTGCACATTCTCTGCATTAGCTTTCAGCTGAAGAATAGTATTGGCCTTGAGAAATTTCCTTGCGTAGGATGTGATTGCTTCACGTGCCTTGCCACATACCCCCAGACTGGCAATGAAGATATTGCTTCATTTTCTTTCTTTTCCCGCCCACGTGGAGTAGCCTTGCTCAAGTGTTTACACTTCACACTAAGCTTGTTCCATTATTCTGAGACCTGCATCGTTTTCTTTATAGAGATGTTACAATTGGTTGGGGCTGCTTTAAGAAAGAGTGCAGCTGTGTCGCAGTGAGAAGCAGATGCCTGGATGTCACCTTGTCTCCTGATCATGCCCATGGGACTTATGCAAAATAGACTGCCTCAGCCATGGTCAGGAGGTTAAATCTTCAGGGTCCACTTTCTGCCATTCCTTTGCCAGCAGCCACAGATTTCCACTGAATCCACTGGAGAACATTGCTCTTAAAGGCACAATGCAACTGATTTTTATGATTTTTTAAAAATTCTTCACCTATTGTAATGTATTCTAGGCCGGACCTTGGATTGAAGTGTAGTTCAGGTAAATTCAGCCACGTGACAGAGGAGCTTTGAATAAGGGTGTTTGTCGCACATACTTAAAACCAATTATAAAAGTCAAACTATTTAAAAAGCAAGAATATTATCCATGATTAGCACTGGAAAATAGAAGTATTTTAGCATGCTACTATTTTTTTTGTGAAAGCTAATTTTCCCTAGCAGCTACATGTGGTGCTTACTTCATAGGTGCCCATGATGATCTGACCACACAACTTATTTACATAGCGATGTGCACACACTCTCTAGAGGGAGTTGGGTAGGGTGGGATGTTGTTCATGGGACCTGAGAGCATCAGTATGGAGGAACTGGAGGAGGTCATTTAAGGAAAAACAGTTCAAGATGAAACAAAATGATTTCCTGGGAATCTAATAATGCAATGGAAAATGAGCTTTCACAAAAAATAGTAGCATGCTAAAAATACCTTTTTTGCAGTGCCTATCATAGGTAAAATTCTCTCTTTTTAAACTGCTTGACTTTTATAATTGGTTTTAATCACCTTACACCCTTGTTGCACCCTTGATGAGAATCTACAGGACCAGAGGCGAAAGGGGAAAGATGGTGGGGGTAGGAGAAAAGAGTAGGTGGGGTAAATGGAAGGAAGGTGAGGCTTCGGGGCAAAGGAATTTGGAGGTGAGAAAAGAAAACTTTGTTGTTGGCACATTGGGCTTGGTCAGCTGGTAACATTTGGTCAGGATGGCAAAAGGTTAATTGCACAATTGAAGCGTGTTGTAGATTGAGGGAGGACAACTGAAGCACTGAGTGGACGCCTCATATTCCCAGTCAGTACTGGCAGTGTGGAAATGCTCCCCCGGACAAGTTTATTGAATAATTACACATGTCCCCCAGTTCCTTTCTTGTTTGTTGTATCTTGTATCTTGGAAAGTTAAATACGTGCGTCAAGGGAGACTTCCAGAGCTGCCAACAGAAAATATCACTGTGTATGTGTACATTTTGTGTTTGTTGCATGTTTGTGTTGTGCCTGCCTCTGTGTGTTATTTCACTCTTTATTGTCATCTGCTTGGGTCTTGGTTTCCTCTGATCCCTGAACCTCTGTGTTTCTCTGTTTCTTTATCCCTACCAGATCTGCGTTTTCTTTACCTCTTATGTTGTCCACTTCCCATATGTCCAGTTTTCACACAATTGTTCACCTCCTTCCCTATCTGTATGCTCTATTTTATCTCAGTGCCTACCACTTGCATCCCCATCTCTTACACTTTCACTATCTCTCTGCTTGTTTCCCTGCCCCTCTCTACACTCTCTGCCTCTCGCTCTCACTCTCTCTCACTCTGTTAATCCTGCTGCAGATGAGGGTGAACAAGCCAATGAAATAATGAGTAGAAGGAAACCAAATATTCCCATCCTCTACTTGTTCCAGTCAGTTCAACTCAAACCAGTTCCCAGTCTTGTCAGGAGAAAAGTCCTGGAATACAATGTGATTATTCAGTCCCACAGATGGGGAGAAGCACTTTGTTACTTGTGCTGCACTCTGAGTCAGTAATACCAGCTGTCAGGAAGGGCAGGCAGTCCGTGCAGAGTCATTGTGTGCTCTAATCCCCAGCACAGCCAGAGTGAATTTTCCCTTCCTTTCTGTAAGTTGCAGACTGCTCTCCGGTTCTCCAGCGAGTCAATGAGGGTCTGATTCAGGGTTGTGCATGACTCCCATTTGTTCCTGCAAGAACATACTGGGGTTGGGAGTGGCAGAACCGAGCACAGATGCCTGGCAAAAAGCCTGGAACAGCTGGTGTGGCAAGTCTGATTCCTCCACAGCCAGCCAGGCTGTTTGAAGTCTGCATTGCAAGCTGCCCCATCCTTCAAAAGAGGTCTCGGGCTGACCTGCTCCTGCCTCCTGTATCCACTCAGAGAAAGAGTCCATTGTTGCACAAGGGTCTGGAGAAAGTGAACAAAGCCTTACTGCCTTCTGGCATGCGATACCCAACAGGGTGGGACTGTAGATTCATTGGCAAGTTTCAAGAGTGAATTGGCTAAATACATTGTTTGTTCCATGACTTGAGCAAATATCATTGAACATAGTCATACAGCATGGAAGCAGGCCCTTCAGCCCATCCAGTCAGTGCTGACCATCAACCACCCATTTACACTGATCCTCTTTTATTCTCCCCACATTCCCCTCAATTCCATTCCGATTCTCCCACTCACCCTCACAATAAGAGGCAGTTTCCAGCAGCCAATTAACCCACCAACCCACATGTCTTTGGGATGAGGGAGCACTTAGTGGAAAATTCATGTGGTCACAGGGAGAACGTGCAAACTCCACACAGACAGCACCCGAAGTCAGGATTGAACCTGGGACTCTGGTGCTGTGAGATAGGGGCTGTACTTGCTGTGCCACCTACTCGGCACTTGTAGTTTCAGTGCATCCACGTTGATAGAGAGACAGAGTAATACAGTGTGGAAACAGGCCCTTCGGCCCAAGTCATCTATGCTAACCAAGCTGCCCATCTAAACTACTCCCGTTTGCCTGCATTTGTCCCATATCCCTCTAACCCTTTCTTATCCATGTACCTGTCCAAATGATGAAAAGAACATCACTCTGACTGATGCATTCACCATTTTATGTACAAAAGAATCCTTTTGTGTGGCAAAGAAACCGAAATCTGTGGTCCAGATTTGCAGATAGGCTCAGTCTGCTGGGACTAGGCGTTGGCCCATTGTAGATGCCTGTCTGGCACCACAGGTCCTCACTGTGGAAATGCGAGAGAGAGAGAGAGAGAGCGCACAATGGTTTAGAAACCAGCTGCCGGAAGGTGAGGTTAGAAGGACCGCCCTAACAGAGTGAGCGGTGTGTAAACTCGATTTCCTGTGCACAACTTTGAACTCTCTGCAGTGTCCCAGGCCCTACTATTGATCACAAGCCCTCTGAGCACCAATGGTTCTGCTTCCCACTACAGAACACCAGCACCTGCATCATCTCTGGAGCCTGGAAACAGCATGGGAAGGGGAGTGAGAGCAGGATAGGATACAAGCCTGGCAGGGCAGTGAGTATTGGAATGTAAGAACGAAAGAAAATAAGATGAGTAGCCCACTTGGCCCCTCAAATCTGCCCTGCCATTCAATATGATCTGGCCTCATCTCCTCTTCTGTGCCAGCTCCCCATGTTCCTCAATCCCCCAATCTATCAAAAATTTATCTACCTCCCCTTTAAATATCCCCAGTATCTAGCCTGCACAATACTCCAGGGTAGAGAATTCACCTCCCTCTGTGAGGAGTTCCTACACACTTCAGGTTTAAATGACTTCCCTGCTAAAATTGTAACTGTGTCCAATCATTGGAAATGAGGACAGGAAGCAGACCTGTAATAAGTTGGTAGGTCCCTCTGAACACTAACACCTTTCAGTCTCTCAACATTTAAAAAATATTCCAATTTTCTATTTTTTCTTCCAAAGTGGATGACCTCACATTTTTCTGCATTATATTCCACCTGCCATATCCTCGCCCATACTCTTAGACTGTCTATATTCCCTTGAAGCCTCTCTGTATGCTCCTCTTAACCCACACTGTGACCCAACTGTATATCATTAGAAAAGCTGGATATATTACACTTTATCCCCTCATTCAAATCTTTGTGGAAAGGTGGTACCCTATGTGGACCATGTTAGTCACAGCTTCCTAATCTGAAAATGACTGTTTATTCCTTCTCTGTCTTCTGTCTATTAGCCAATCTTCACCTCATGCCAGTATTTAACCTCCAATATTATGTACACTTTTGTTTAATAATCCATTGCATGGTACCTTTCTAAAGAATTCTGAAAGTCCAGATACATCAAATCTACTAGCTCCCTTTCCAAACAGCCTCGGAGTTAAATCTGGCCTCCAGTCCAGACCCAGATGTAGAGTCACCACTCCAGTGAGTGTTTGCTGAAGTTAGAATCAATGTCTGTACAAACCCAGGAGAAAATTAATCAGCAGGTGTGTACAATAAATCGGCAAACTAACAATTGCTGCATTCATATCAGCAGAAAGGCAAAGTCCCAACTATTCCATATATTTTGGTAGTCCTCCAAAATGATTTAATCCACCAGTCTAAAAATAAAAGCATTAAACAAAACTTTGACCCAACTGTTGTGATCACCAGCCATGTGTCCATTCCTGGAACACATGCCCATCAAGATCATATCTTTTCACATCCTGATGAGTGTCCTACAGATGCTCAGCAGCTGAACCTAGAGCGGCGATTACAGATAATCAAGGGATGAATTCTCCGCTGAGGCCAAAGGGAAACTGTGCTGAGTAGCACTGTGCCGGGAACGCACTGCAGACAGCAAAATGGCTTGAAGCAGAACCTTTGTGGTGTATGCAATCCAGGGGCAGCCAATAGCAACAAAGCATCTGCACAAATAGAACATGGAACAGTACAGCATAGGAACAGGCCCTTCGGCCCATGATGTTTGCTGAACTAATTAAACTAGTAATTAAGCACCTAACTAAATTAATCCCTTATCCCTACGCAATGGCCATGTTCCTTCCATTCTCTGCACATTCATGTGCCAATCTAAGAGCCTATTAAACACCTCTATCATATTGGCCTCCACCACCACCCCTGGCAGTGCATTCCAGGCACCCATCACTCTCTGTGTAAAAATAAAACTTGCCCTGCATGGCTCCTTTGAACTTACCCCTTCTCACCTTAAATGCGTGCCATCTAGTATTAGACATTTTGACCCTGGACTGTCTACTCTATCTGTGCTTCTCATAATCTTAAAAACTTCTGTCAGGTTTCCCCTCAGCCTTCGCCGCTCCAGAGAAAACAACTCAAGTTTGCCCAACCTCTCCTTATAGCACATGCACTCTAATCCAGGCAGCATCCTGGTAAACTTCTGCACCCTCTCCAAAGCCTCCACATCCTTTCCAAAATGGGGTGACCAGAACTGAATGCAGTACTCCAGATGCTGCCTAACCAGAGCTTTATTAAGCTGCAACAAAACTTTCTGACTCTTGAACTCAGTGCCTTGACTAATAAAGGCAAGCATGCCATACCTCTTTACCACCCTATCAACCTGTGTAGTCAAATAGTGACCTTAACATGAAATCAATTCTCCAAGGCATTTTGCAAAGTGGTGCTGATGGACACCACACTCTCCTCCATTCCTACCTATCTAACCAAGCTGCTCTCAGAGGGTGGCACAGTGGCACAGTAGTTAGAGCTGCTACCTTAGCTCTGGCAACCCAGGTTCGATCCTGACCTCTCTGTGTGTGGAGTTTGCATGCTCTCCCTATTGACTGTATGGGATTTCTCTGGGTGCTCCAGTTTCCTCTCACATCCCAAAGACGTGCTGATGGGTTAACTGGCTGCTGTAAACTACTACTTAGTGTGGATTGTGGCAAAGAACATCAAATGGGTTACAGAGAAACAAACAACTGCAAATGCTAGAATCTGGAGCAACATACAAAATGTCAGACGAACTCAGCGGATCAGGCCGCATCTGTGGAGGGAAATGGACAGTCGATATTTCAAGTTGAGATCCTTCATGTGGACCGATCAAAGGGGATATGATGTACAAGTGTGTGGGAGAAAAGGCTGAATGGGAAGTAAAGGTGGTGGAACGGGACTAATGGGATTGCTCCTCTGGATGGGTGATCAGGCCAGCTCCCATGTTGTTCTCCATGTAAGAACATCTTATATAGCTTCGTGCTAAATTCTGTTTGATAGCTGCATTGTTTCACTGGGTTAATGGGTTATTTTGTGCAGGATGTTGAAATTGAGAGAAGCATAGAGTAGTACAGCATAGATAGAAGCTGAATCTGCCCGTCACCCTGTGCTATCTCTCTGAATGAGCTTTCCAATTTGTCCGACTTATCTGTCCTTATTCAACTGCATATCCAATGTCCCTGTCAAAAACTATCAAAGACATGAAGTCGTTAGAACATGTGAGAGAAATGAAAGTAGAAAGTGTTTTCAAAGAGAGCTTGGAAACTTGACCTTCTCGCTTTGAAGAAGAAATTGGAGCTGAAGTGTGTTAGCTAACTCCAGCCAAAGTTAGCGATTAGTAGGATTGTTCTGGGCTGACAGGGAAATCAAGAGAGACATACTAGCTACAGTTTTCACCCTGGTTATTATACTGCAAAGTTCACCTGTGCTTACTGATGTTACATAGAACAGTACAGCACAGAAACAGGCCCC
>JAUZTB010000107.1:56957765-56967988 GCA_034780895.1 Rhynchobatus australiae | reverse complement strand
ATTCCCAGTAGAGTAACTGTTCCTTTCTTATTCCTAACTTCCACCCAGACTGACTCTAGAGAGGATCCTTCCACATTATCCACCCTTTCTGCAGCTGTAATAGTATCCCTGACCAGTATCGCCAGCCCATTTGAAGCTGACATTCTAGTGAAGGATTGCTCAGCTGTCTGTCTCTTGGATGAGGCATTGAATTGAAGCCCAGCTCAGGGAGAAGCAAAAAGGTCCTTATACACTCGTTGAAGAACATCCAGAATTTCAGCAAAATTCTGCAAACTTGAGGAACCAGATGGGACCACACTTAAGAGGCAGGCAGCAAATAGTTTCTCAAAAGGTGTTGAGGACATGGCTGAATGCTTTTGGGAGAAAAAGTGTGTAGGTAATGACTAGGTCTAATCAACATCCAGATACAATTCCATCTATACGGTCATTCCAAGTTCCAGCTAGATGTCATTGAACCAAATGAAATGCATGCTAGTTTGGAACTAATATTGGGTAATGAAATAGATTTCTTAATAATCTCATAGCAAGGGATTTCTCTGAAGAAAAATGACTGAAGTATGATAGACCTCTACATTTGATTCAAGAGCCACACGACCAAGTCAGAAACTAGATGTGAACTTAAGTAAAGCCAACTATGCAGGCTCGATACACTGGATATGCAGGCCAGTACACTGGTACCCTGCTTAGCACTACCCCACAGACAGCAGAATTACTAGAGCACTCACAGATACTTACAATGTTATATTTTAAAAAAAGACATATGTGCGTTCTGCACTGAGAATGAGGCACAAACTCATGCTTCCTGCTGCTGTACTCTGCCATGCTGGAAACCTGATGCAAATCCCTGCCTTCTGCTATGCCCTCCCAGCAATGAGTCACCCATGGCTTGGCACGGAAAGACTGTCTGCATTGGGCACTGTTGTGGCTATTCAGTTGAGATGTGAGCCTCAGGGCTACATCCCGGCATGCACAGATAGTGCAAGCCATTGCTGGGGCTTGGCAGCACATGGTCCATGTGTTGACAGATAGGCCATTGAGATTGTTATTGTAGATAAATCTCCAGGCTGAGGAAATATGTGTAGCTAAACAAGGGATAGATAGCACTTTCCATCCTGTCCAACAGCAGGTAATGGGAAAGGCCGAGGATCCAGGTGACCTACCAACACATGGAGCAGCCACTTTCAGTCCCCACTTATCGCCTGTGCTCACTGTGCTGGCCACGGTACAGCCCTGAGCCACGCATACAACCACTGAGCAACCACACTACTGGCATCAGCAGCCCATCCAACATTGGCCCTTAGTGGTAGCCTCCCCACACAACCATTTATTTGCACCAGGTGTTCCCAGTTCAGTAGTTCTATCAGTAATGCATCTCACTAAATATACGTAAATGCTACATATAACACTGTATGGACCCCTTTTAGCACCAATTCCCTTAGTATTCTCTTCCTGGTGATGCGTCCTGAGCAATACCAAGATTGCAATACAGTTAAACAAATGGCATACAAATACTTCATAATGAAGTGTGTAGTCATTGAAAATTATTGTTCAATGACTGTATAATGAAATTTGCAGTCATTGAACTATAATTTTTAACGATTACACATTTCATTATGTAGTCATTGAACTATATTTAATTTTCAATTAAATATAGTTAATTTAATTGACAATATGTGAAAGAATTAAATGAAAATTGAAAACTGCAAATTTGTTTGCTTTGATTAAAAGAAAGAAAAGACTTAAAAGTCAGAAGCCAGAATATGCAAAAGAATTTACCTAATAAACCACTTTATGGTTCAATGCATATTTAGAATAATGTGGACAACAGAAAGTGTGGACTAACGAGGCATTGGAATCAAGAGAGACAAAACACAATAACAAACAGTATTTTTCAGAATTTTAACATCAATTATATATGTTCCTATACATTGCCACAGTTGTTAACAAAATCAACTGCTTTTACTTATGTCCCTGAAATGTAGGAAAGTGATTACACACAGACTGTATTGACTGCAAAAATTAAAACATTCCATTATGCGGTATTCTAGCACTCAAATACAACAATGTTAGTACCATCTTGTCCCTGTTAAAAAGCAGAAAGGTTTCATATTTTAGATATTTATTGAGGCCACATAAATCACCCCTAGCCAGAAATGGACAGTTTCTTCAAAGCAGTAGGAGCAAGTTACCAACATATCCTCTTGCACTTAAAACAGTGCACAATTGAGGCCCCCCAAGAGTCAAAAATTCAAGACTCCTACACCCAATTTAAGCAAACATTCAGCATTTGATTAGTTTTGTGACTACATTGGAAAAGAAAACTCTACAAATGAAAATAATTGTCCTGAGTTTGCAATCAGATAAGAAGCAGCATTCTGAAGAAAGATACCATAAATTTACTGATCATCATGGCAAGGATATGATCTTTCCCAACATTGGCTTCAGACAGACATCAAATCTAGCGGGATCAAGCATCTGTCAACTGCAATATCAATCAGCTTGAAGCTTCTACCCGCCCCCACCCCAAGAGAACAAGCCAAACAAAATGGATAATTTTTAAATCATTAAGTATTTTACTGAGTGCAAGAGATTGGAATATGTACAAAATGAAGGTAGATGCTTAAAATAACAAAAAATTGAAGTGAAGTTTCTAAATATTTAGGGGAATTTCAAGGAACATATACATCCTTTTATGGCCAAAGACAATTAAACAGCAATTTTGGTTTATATACAGCTTATGTAACATTTTTAGGAAGTTTTTTTTAAATATATGGTTAAAAATAGTTCATAAATACTTGAAATGCTCACTAGACTACTTACTTCAGCAGATTCCAATGGAGATGATTCAAAACCACATTCTGGGAGGAGGAATTAACTGACAGCAACTTTGACTTCTACATGTTGTGTACTCAAGAAATTGCTGACAGGTTTCTTCCTTTATAGAATGAGCATTGATAGCCACATCATAATTTGCCACTACAAAGTTTGGACCAATATTATGTCTGCAACTCTCTAATAACACTATTCCATTCTTGCTCATGATTACAATTTTATGCTAACCCTCACCGTTTCAAAGCTGCCTTTGTGCATTAGGTCTATAGGTGGCCTGAAGAGGTCTGCCAGAGTGGTCAGCTTCTTGTCCACTGGACCACCATTCCGCAGCTCCTGCTCCTGTCTGACTGTAAACATATCACCACACAGTGTTAGTGCACACATTAATGGACTGTCTTTTCACATCCAGAATGGTTACCTTGATGTCATAAAGCTGCAACAACAAGAGATTTTGTTTTGCCACAAAAGGTTCAATATTGCAGTTTAACATATTCACACTCATTTTTTTCTAAAAGCTATAAACACTTTTTCCATGAGGTTTAATTTTTCCAGAATTTTACTAAGCTTTGGCCCATTAAAGAATCAAGTTTCTTCTTGCCATTTCATCATAACAAGTTATTTTATTGTTAAATTTAAGAAAAAAAAATCAGGATGTGTAAAGAGGTCAATGATCATTACTCCAGTACTTTGCAGTGAGAATATAGAATACACATGCGTATTAGCTTTACACATTAGCTCATTTTTTATTCCATTAAACTAAAACACCATTTTCTGTAGGCTCATCAGGAAATGCCTCCCTTTCTGCATTGAAATACAAACCATTAATTCAACTTTCCTGCTGTCAGATCATACAACAGAAGGCCTTCCTTGTTACTGATGAGTCAATTTCAGAAAGTTGCAATTGAAGAAGAAAACACCCAATCTATATTTAACTATGCAGAGTTATAGACAGAAGGGTAAATGGCTGTAGAAAAATGGGAAAGTTGAAGCACAAAACAGTGCAGGGAATGAAGGGGAAAAGAAGATTGTAAGGGTGATCCTGCAGACGTTTAGATTAGAGGCCATTTACTTACTTAGCTAATTTCTGTGTGGTAAACTATGGCCTGGATTTTGATCTCACACTTGCATACCAAGTTCAGTAGGTACACTGCAATTTGCAAAATGGGGGAAGCAGCCTGTGGCCATCTATAGGCAATCTGGCACCTGTGCAAACCAAGCAATACCAATTCTGCAACCAGACCAAAGAATCCTCATTGAGACATGAGCAGAAATTCATCAATGCTCACATGCTATATAGCAGAGTCTGTGTGTTAAACCTATTTGATGAAATTCTGTTCATTTAAATTTAATGAAGCAAATTCTGGAAGTAGAATTTAACACAAATACACTTGGAGCATGTGACCAAGGCTAATTTTCAACCCCAGTGGGACTAGCACAGCCAGTATTTTAGAATATTTAGATCAATATAGAAAAACTTGAATGTTCTAAATTTTTCTGGCACATTTAGTGAGGACCTATTGGATAAATACAAAACTACACTACTGTATGTATTTGAAAATTTTATCTTTTGACACTGGACCAGTGTAGCGAAGCTTATGGAGAATAAAAGTGACTCAAACAGCAACAACCTGATGTCAATATTCAATTACACACATACAAATGGTACCTGGTTTAATTTTTAACAGCAGAAAGGGCCAATAAATTGTACCCTATCCCTATTATAGAATTCAGACATTTTGGCAATTGGGAAGTCAAATCCAAATCACAAATTGCTTGATTCTGCTGAAAAATTTGGAAGAGCAATTTTCTGTTCAAAAAAGAATCTAGCAGCATGTCTCAGTGTAAAGAGAAATGACTGGAGGACTTGCGAACAATGAGAATGGGCTTACAGACAGCAAGAACAGGCAAGCCCAGAGATATGAAAGCTCAGCTAGAAGGTCTACCACGATTTTACCATGATATGGTTAATAAATTTATAGTGCTAAAAGAGACAAGAGTTAATCTTCTAAGGCCGATTACAGCAAGTGAAAGCAAGTTTGCCTTCTCATCTGGTCACTAAATTTCAGGTTCAAAATGGCAATAAAGAAACACAGGAACATTTTGCAGCACTCCCAGATTCAAACACAGCAAATCTGTGCACTAACATTAAGGTTTCTTCTCAAGCAGTTTTTGTCTCCATTTCCTTTATTCAGCAGATAGCAATTATTACTTGCCAGGCTGGTGGATCTTAGACATCAAGCTAGAATTTAGGATTGGAAGAGCAGAGTTTTGTTTGGGAATTGGTAGGAAGGAAGAAAAACCGGGGCAGATGGAAGGTTGGATAACCAGGGTGTTGGTGGTGGGAGAGAGAAGAATGTCACATCCTTGGCTGTTGGGCAAAACTGCAGGATCCAGATTAGCTAAATAGAAAAGGCATCCAGGCTCCCTCTTGCAATTTGGTTCCCCAAGCTTCCAAACTCAGCTGCTCAAGTTTTAGTGTGCAACAGTAGGTAATACAAGGATGAAACCTCATTATAACATTTCCAAACTATCTTCTTGAATTGGAATTCAATTTGGGTGGGCTGTGATCTATCTGAAAATTAACATTCCACCTAAGCCAAACCCACCAGATTTAGGAGTTATTTACCAGTGAATTTATCAGTTATTTATCTCTTGCTAATCCGTAGTATTGAAAGGTATCTCATTTTATCAACACATTGCAAGATCAGAGAGCTAGTGGACAGAGTGGGAAGAATCATCTGGATTTTGTTCAAGGTTATATTACTTTAATACAGGTCCCGTCCATGGCAATCAGGTCAAAAGGTCCAGGCGTCTCTGTCGCATTAGAGATTATTTTCACTGATAGGTTTAGCCATCAAATTTCCTGTATGAGCGGTCCAGTCTGGTGCTGAGACTAGCCTATCCCTTAGTTGGTGGATAAATGTCAAACTAACAAATCAAGTACTATCATGAAAAATTAAATAGAAATCTGAATCCAAACTACACACAGTGGCCTGGTCAACAATTCATCAACCAAATCTCAAGTGATAAAAATGCTAGGGAGTTCACAATCTCTGCATGAATTTAGGAACAATTGTTTGGGGCACTGGATAATAGATTTTGACCCCTTAAACTAAGATTATGCAGAAGCATTTGGAGCAACAGCACACCAGAGTAGAGGACATGTGTGACCTCCGGACTCTAGTGAACAGCCAATTTAAAAGAAAAAGTTCCAAATTAAGGACACTACACAAAATGCACAGCAACGTTTCAGCTTTAAATATGCTTGCCTTTAAGTTAATTGACTCAAAAAACAAACAGTAATGAGCAACAAGCATTTACATTTCTGAAGTGAATCTTTTAAAGTTTATCTGAGATCATCACACATTTCTCCCTTGCAAACTCCTGGACATCAATAATGCATGGAAGAGCTAAATATACTTCCCACTTTTACAGTTCTCCAAGCTCAAAAATAAAATACACTGAACTCACTCGTTTCAGTCTGAAAGTCTCTGAACCCATCAAATATGGAGCGTGCAGGCCTCCGCCGTTTGGGAGCTGTGAAATGTATAAATATGATCAAAAACCAGATCACAAATAGCAAATCAATTTTAATAAAATTTTGCTAGTTGCGGAGTTTAAGGTTATTGCAGTAAATTGGGTCAACTTTGCCTTTGCAATGTGCATAACTTACAATGAACAGCACATGCTTAAATTAACATGGAAGTTACTTTTAACAGAAGCACAAGGGGAGTGGGTGCATATGGCAAGGAGGAGGATACTTGGGGCAGGGGTGGTAGGTCTGGCATCAAACAAGTGGTGAGAGCTAGGAGGAAGAATGGTGGATATCTCTTGGCTGTTTGAGATTGGGATTTAGGCATCTAGGAGTTAATAAGCCATGAGATAAATACAAATTTTATCAGGAGAATGCACCTAATACTTTTGGACAAGTTCCAATGTGGCCAAATATCAGGATTCAGCAGGACTTCGGACAGAGACTTATACCCTGTCCAGCACCATCAAACCTTCCTCAATCCCTCAAAAAACCAGGAAGCCTGCAACACAGGACTACAACTATTAAACATATAAATAATCTTAACAAAAGTGTTTCATTTGAAACACCTTACCACCAAATAATGGTTCAGGTTCCACCAGGATTTCTTGCTTTTGTGGAATTGGAGCTCGTACTTCATCCCTGAAATTATACAAAGTGAATGGACTTTAGCCCGAGAATGAAATTGCACTGTCATCTCTCAGGGCACAAGCTTAAGTGCTCAGTGAAGCCACAACTGGTATATTTAGCTACAGATTGCAACTGTAATGCTATTAAACACTTACTGACCATCAAAATGTGCTAGCTGTTGTACTCTATGGGCTTCTAGACCAGATCTCAGAAGCATATATAGCATCAATGGCTAGATGCAGAGTGGATTGTGCAGCATCAAGTTCTATTATAGTGCAGTTCTGCTGCTTTTTTTGACACAGCACAGCAAAGATATTTTGATACCTGCTTGATTTTAAGCATGAGAAGAAACAAACTTCCCTACAATACTGCCTTGATCAGCAATTTTCCACCTGATCAGTAATGATGGAATGCTAGTTTGGGGGAATTAAGTAAAGCAAGTGGCACATGGTCCACTGGGGAAGATTTCTGGCAGATCCTAATGCAAATTCCACTGAAAAGGGGTTGAAGCAAATTCAAATGAGAAGCTTAAATTTAAAAGAGAAAAGTTATGACTGTAAAGGAGGTGACAGTGAGCATAAAAGTATGGAAAAATATAAATAAAGATGTTTTATCACACTTCATGAAGCGTTCATATTAAGATGGATTACAGGTCCTAATAAAAGGATTCAATCAAACAGCCTTGAGAAAAATAATTACTAGAACAAAATACTGCATTTTGGAAATCTGATTGCAGGAAATACACACATGTCAAGCAGCAACTTTTAAAGAGAAACAGAGTTAATAGCTCAGAATCATGATGATCAGTGATGGGAACAAAGCATTTCAGTGTATATCCTGTTCCTTCTACACAGGTAAAACAGAAAGCTGGGTGTCAGCACCAGCAACAAAGGCATACAAGTAAACACAAATTATCTTGGCTTGGACAATAAAGTAGAACGTGTGCTTTCAACAAGTGAGGATCTATAAAACAAACACTGGTGGATGTAGTTCATGGAACTGCATATCCATTTAAAGTAGAGAAACATTCAAATAAATCAGTCTATTACATAGTTACCACAATTATCAGGGCACCAAGTGCATATGATCATGAGATTTCTTATCCCAAATATCTTTAATTATAACTACATCCTACTCCACCCCTGCCAGGTGGGATTGATACAAATTCAAAGTAGCCTTTAAAAAGAGAACCAATTGAATACTTGAAAAAAAATGCAAGGATATAGATAAAATATGGGGAGTGGAACAAAACTGGCTTGCTCTTTGAAAGTTAGTGCAGCTAAACATGATATGCTATTTGATAAGGCTGTTAAAAAAATTGCTTCATATAAAAAGGTAACAGAATACAAGAGTAAAGACAGAACTTTGCATATCATCAGCAGGCCTCAACATAATTTTTTATAAATGATTTGTTCCAGCTTTTAGGAAAGATGGCCCTCAGGAATGATCTTATCAAGACATTACCAAGCTTTGAAATCTTTTGTCCTTGGGAAAATGAAAGGGCAACCTAGTCTTTTATCAGGTTAGAAGATATTATTCCCTCCACTGAGAAATCAGTAACCAGCCTCTGATGACAAAAGTATTTTCACCTCCCCCTCTAATGGTTTAGAGGAGAGATGACCATATTTTTCATGTAGCTGGCAAAAATCTGGAATGCTGTACTTGAAAAATGCAGAGGAAGCCAATTCAACAAATAACTTTAAAAAGAGAGTTTGTTTTGTGTACTTAAGGTTGAAGAGTGGGAATGTGCGGCTATGCACGACAGCTGTTGCAAAAAGTCAGCAAAGGAACTTCTGAGGAAAAAAAGTTTCTATGATTTGGTAATTCCATTAAATCACCATCTTCATGATCTGTTTAGCAGCCTGCCTCAACACTTGCCCACCGTCTCCTGCACGTTCAGCAGATTTGAAGATTACACTCCCCATACTCAAGCCTATACATACACACCAAAAACAAAAGTGAAATCAGCATTGATCATGATAATCACCCAAGAAACACCCAATTCCCTTAATTGTTTCAAAATGTTTCACTGTATCCAAGTTTATGTCTTAAATGGTTTATGTCTTCAGATAAATGCCACAAAAGACAAAGTTAATCTATTTCTTGTTTTTCCACTTTAATTTTCATATCTAAATTACCCCTTGTGAAAAGAGGTTAGTGGTAGAATCTTAGGGGATTTGTTAGGAATGTTGGGAGAATAAAATGGTATTGATACAGGATTATTACAAATGGGCACAATGGCTGTTGTGGGCTCGGTGGGCCCCAAGGACCTGATTCCCTGGAGTCCCAAACCTAGTTTCCCCTCTGATTTTTCTATACTCCTTCATTGCTCCATTTACACTCTGACCAAGGACACTGCTGCTACTTTTTTTAAAAATAGGTCACCACCTCATGATTGTAACCCTTTATTTTTTTCTCTTGCAATCCTTTATTTAGTTTCCACAAGAAACTGTATAGATATGGTGACCTTACTGACTCTCCCTCAACTCATGACACTTAAAATATATATTTTGATTTACTACCTTGTAGTTTTTGTTAATCTGTACGAGCTCAAATACCTTCAATTTACGTAGTACTTGATTTTTTTTTTAAAACCTCCTTTCAGTTTCTCAGTCATTACTTTAGAAAATATCCTGCTAAAGGCCCAATTCAATCCTTTTCCTATTCCATTAGTATAACCTGCTAAGCTTTGAGTATCTAATTGCTTCAAAATGCAATAATGTTGCTTTGGACCAACCAATATGAATTAAAAACAGCTCCATACCCAATGGGAGACATTAATAATGTGTATAAATGGTTCCTCCTACATTCCAAAGACCTATAGATTAGGCAGTTGTGGGCATGCTATGTTGGTGCTGGAAGCGTGGCAACACTTGCAGGCTGCCCCCAGAACACTACGCAAAAAGATGTATTTCACTGTGTGTTCTGATGTACATGTGACTAATAAAGATATTATCACTTTGTCCTGAACTGTTTAGTATTACCACTCATTGACCTCTGATACTGCAGAATGAGAACAATTGTTCCTTTAGCACAATGAAATTCTGCTCTGATGTTGTGACCTAGTAACAAATGGACTTCCTTAAAATGCATCAATCTATAGTGATCCACATGCACTCTGTATACATATTACAGGGGTTCACTGCATTGCCACCCTCTCCACCAAATTTCAAAGACAGAATAGGCCAGAACTTGCATTTGCACCAAAGTCTTCCTCTAACATATCTCA
>JAUZTB010000107.1:56751541-56761598 GCA_034780895.1 Rhynchobatus australiae | reverse complement strand
ATTAGGATAATCCCTAGGATGAAAGGGTTGACCAACCAAGTTTGGGTCTGTATTCGTTGGAGTTAAGAATGTGGGTTGACTTTATTCAAGCATATGAGTCTGAGGGGGCCTATTAGAATAGATATTAGGATGTTTTCATGGGTGGGACAGCTGGATCATTAGAATTATTTAAAGTGGGGGTGAATAAACATTCTCTGTCTGGAGAGGTTTGGAGAAATGCAACAGAGGAGGAGTGAAGGCCAGCATAAATCAGCCTTGATCATATTAAATGGTGGGGTAGGCTTGTAGGGCCTGATGGCCTACTCCCATTTTTGTGTTCTTGAGCAGGTGACTGGAAGTTTGATCAAAGAGGTGGACTTTAAAGAACGTCCTAAAGAAGATGAGAAATGTGGAAATATTTGGGGAACTTCTTCCAGATCTTGCAGCTTTGATGTCTCGGCATAGATGGCAATGGTGTAATGATTACATTTGGGAATGCTCAAGACCAGAATTGGAGGAGCACAGCAAACAAGTAGGGTAGTTGGATATTATAGAGACGGGGAAGTGGCAGACCATGGAGGCAGTTGAATATGAATTTTTAAAATCAAAACATTGTTGGAAGTGCAAGTTACAAGTGAACAAGAATTTGTGTGTAAATAGTTAGAGAAAATTGCTGCTCATTTACAACTAGATCCCTGACAATTTAGAGATAATGGAGGGACATGGATGAGCAAAACTGTTTATGGCAGTGGAGAAAGGAAATGTAGCTCAAATATGATAAATGTTAAGATTAATAATTTCAAAAGGGTAGTTATGTTTGTGAAAACCTTGTATTTTGGGAGAAGTATTAGTATATGAAGGTAATGTATATATTACCTTCATAAGCAAATAGTTTGGCTTATTATTATTGCCATCTGTACAGAGATACAGTGGAAACACTTCTGTTTGCATACCATCCAGGCAGGTCATGGAATGCATAAGTTTCTCAAGGCCTTTAAATGGGTATTGCATGGCAGAGGAATGACCAATGTCATTGGGTAAATAGCACGAATAGCATTCTGTATACAAACCACAAGAGTACACATTAAAGGTAGTTATTGAAAAGGCTGAAGATGGAAAACTATACAGTGGCTGGGACAGTTGTACACTACTTAGATAAACTATTCAGGCTTTGGAATGGTTCTTCTGATTCTAAAACTTATGCAGCCCCAGAATGGGGTTTAGTTAATAGGGATAATCTTTTTAAAATTTAGCCAGTGAAAGTAAAGTTTAAAATGATGTCAATCTGAAATCAGCATATTGAATCTAAACAACGTGAATGTATAAAGCATGAGTTGGCTTTGTTAGATTGGGAATATGTATTGAAAGATCTGTTGGTAAATAAGTAATGGCTAGCATTTAGAGTCATAGTCATATAGCAGGGAAACAGGCCCTTCGGCCCAACTGGTCCATGCTGACCAAGATGCCCCATCCAGGCTAGTCCTATTTGCCAGCCTTTGGTCCATAACCATCTTAACCTTTCCAATCTATGTACCTGTCCAACTGTCTTCTAAAAGTTGTTATTGTACCTGCCTCAAGCACTTCCTTTGGCAGCTGATTCCACATAGATATTACCCTTTGTGTGTGTGTAAAAAAAAAGTTGCCCCACAAGTTAAATCTTTCCCCCCTCACCTTAAACCTATGCCCTCTAGTTCTTGATAGTCCAATTCTGGGAGTAAAGACTGAGTGCTTTCAACCTATCTATGCCCCTCACAATTTTAGACACCTGTATAAGATCACCTCTCAGTCTCCTCTGCTCCAAGGAATAAAGTCCTAGCCTGCCCAACCTCCCCCTGTAACTCAGTCCCTCAAGTCCTGGCAGCGAGCTTGTAAATCTTTTCTGCACTCTTTCCAGTTTAATAACATCTTCCCAAAAGCAGGGCAACCAAAACCGGACACAGTACTCCAAGTGCGGCCTCACCAGTGTTCTGTACAACTGCACCGTGACCTCCAACTTTTATACTCGTTTAAAGAATTATGACATACTTTACAACATACCCTTTTGAGGATCAAATATTCAATTGGACAGCTGTAATTCACAAGTGAAGCTAAATGTGGTAGTCAGTCAAGTAAAAGTTTTACAACCAGGTAGTACAACACTTTTTTCTAAACCACCCCCTTCACCATTATCTAGGGACCTAAACATCCCTTCCAGGTTAGGCAAAGATTCATGTCCTCCTCCCAACCTCATCAATGTGGCCTTCTGTACATTGCAAGACCAAGGGAAGAGAAGGTGAATGATGTGCAGACCACCTGCACTCTGCAGTAGTCATCCTGAGCTCCTGGTTGCATGTTATTTCATCTCTCCTTCCCATTCCCACACTGACCTGTCCGTTCTTGGCCTTCTCCATTGTCAGGGTAAGGACCAGCGTAAACTAGAAGAACTCCACTTCATATTCTGTCTGGGTAGTCTGCAACCCAATGGTATGTACATCGCATTTTCCAATTTCAGGCAACCCTCATCACCCATTTTTGTTCCAATACCTCATCTGATTCCATCTGCCCTTTGCCTCTCCTGTAATGGTTACCATTATTACCTTCCTTACTTTGCAGATTCCAACTGGTAACCTTTGTGTCCCTGCTCATCACCCTCAAGCCTGTCTCCACCTTCACCTCCTTTTCCCCCGCCTGGCTCCATCTGGCACTTTTTTCCCCCCATTGTCTGCTTCCACCTATTACCCACCTGCTTCTGTCTCCGACCTCTACCCCTTCCCAACTTGGCTCATTCTGCTTTTCATCTTTAACCCCTCCTCAGTCCACCTGTCACTACTGGCCCCAGTCCCACCACTCCCCCTCGCTTTATACTGGCTACCTTCCTTCTCTACTCTCAATTGTGATGCAGGGTCTTGGCCTAAAATGTTGACAATTCCTCTCGCCCCACAGATGCTGCTTAACCCGCTGAAATCCCCCACCAGTTTGTTTGTTGCTCCAGATTCCAGCATCTGCAGTTCTTGTATCTCAGAGATTTTATTATGTTGCCAAAAAAGAGAGAACCCTGAGGGGAAAGGGGACAGTTCCAGAATTTGGCAAAGTAAGAGAAAGCAGACTAAAGGAGTAATCTAGCATGAAACACACAGATTTAAAGCATCTATAGATATGCAGAAAGGAAAAGGTTAGCTAACATTAATCTGCATCTCACAGACCAAGATGGAAGAAATTATATTAGGGAATAAGGGAATGGCAGGGAAATTGTATGTTTTGTCTGAATTCACAGAAGATGCTGAAAATCTCTTTAAAGTAGTGGAGAACAAGGGTTTGAAAGAGCTGAAAGAAATTAATGGGACTGAAAGCCAATATATCCTTGCAGCTGATGACTGACATCCCAAGGGTTCGATGGAGTTCATGGTGGAGGTAGTGGATGCACTTGACATCATCTTCCAAAATTCTGTCGCATTTAGGACTTCCCATGGATCAGAAGGAAGCAAGTCTAACACCAACATTAAGTAAAGTGGAGAACTATAGACAAATTATCTTGGTATTAGTAATAAAGAAAACATTAGAATATATTGATAAGGTGATAAGGCACTCAGAAAATAATAATGGGATTGGACAATGTTAGCATGGATTTATGAATGGAAAGCCTTTTTTTGAGGTTGAAATAGATGATGGGAAACACGGATATAGTATATCCGGAAGAGGTTTGAAAAGGTGCCATACAAAGGTCTTGAAGAAAATTAGAATATGTGATAGTTGATGTACTGTGAGGTAGCTTGAGAATTGTTCAGCAGATGAATAGAGTAGAAATAAATTGGTTATTTTTGAGTTGGGGGGTGATGTGATTAGTGGGGTATGGCAGGGGTTAGTGCTGGGATTCTAGCTGCCAAAATCGAAATGAATGAAGTGTGAGAGGACCAGGTGTAATATAGCCAAGCTTGCTGCTGACAAAAAACTGGGTGGCAGGGAGCCTTGGGGATATTGACAGGCACAGTGGAAGGAAGGATGGGTTATGGTTTAGAGTGTCAGATATGTTGATAGCTGATCTTGATATGACAAGACTATGGGGAAGTATGCAGGTAATTTTGCATTTGGTTTGTTGAGGGTGGCACAGTAGTGTAGTGGTTAGCACGACGCTATTACAGCGCTGGCGACGCGGGTTCGATTCCCGCCGCTGTCTGTAAGGAGTTTGTACATTCTCCCATGTCTGCATGGGTTTCCTCCGGGTGCTTCGGTTTCCTCCCACATTCCAAAGACGTACGGGTAGGTTAATATGGGTTTAAAAATGGGTGGCAGGGACTTGTTGGGCCAGAAGGGCCTGTTATCATGCTGTAAATAAATAAAAAATAGGAATCAACAATGAAGGGAAAATATTGAATAACGAAAATGTACAGCATTGGGTCAATTTGATTTTGGGAGCAAGTCATTGAAGGTGCAGTCACACTGAGAAGAGGAACTGCAAAATTGTCTAAATATCTGAAAGGCAGTGTGGTGCATCATAAAATATTGTCACAAGATTTAGTTGATTTTCTATCACATTAACATTTACTATTTATCTCAATCAAATTGGAGGCTTGAATTTATCATTTGGTTCAATTTGGTGGTGATATTTTGGTTTTCAACATTTGACAATTAGGATCTTTATCAAAACGAAACTGAGGAACATTTATGAATATTAGGTTAGGCAAATGTATTAACTTTGGGCTTTTATAATAAATTGCAACTAAATGGAAATGATACCTATACATTTGAAGTCATCTGATGTTGGTCCCGTTTTTACAAATCCAGGCACAAATCACCCTCAACTAGTCAGTTATGTCACTGACAAGTGTTTTTACTAAGTGTCCAGAACAAATGCAGTTAGTTCAGTCATCTATGCGTCATCTCCATACTGAAGCCCTATTTTCAAACCAAATACATAGTTTTGTTTTTGGCATTATTTAACTATCTTAAGTTCTTGTTTCAAATGATTGCTAAAAAATTTCTGTACTACATTTTTCATTAAACCAGTATTTCTTAACTGCTGAAAAATGCCATATATACGGTAATTTTTCACGCTTGTGTTTTCTTCAATTTGATGGTTGTAAGCTTCTACAGGTTCCCAAAACTGCTGGAGAGTTTTTGTTTCTGATCTGTATGTAACTCTAACACAGAAATATGCTGTGTAGTCCAACCAGTTTATGCTGCAGACAGGTCTCCTTCCACTGACTTGATGCTACTATCAATCTATTCTTACATTATTCTCTCTTTATTTGTCTGTCTCTTTAATGCCCCCCACTCACCTCAGTTACTCTCTTCCTTAATGGATTAATTTGAGTCTGATTTATATTTGTCCCTTTCAGTTTTAGATTCGCCTGGAAGTGAAAACATTTTTCCATTGGAAACCCAGTAGACATTTTTATTTTATTGACATCTGATGAGCATCTCCAGATTCCATTCCATTTAAACCTTTGCAGTGAATGTGTAGCCTCTCTGTGCTAGCTCACACTCAACACTTTTGACTTTAATTTCTGACATACGCTCGCATTATGCTGAAGCATTAATTGCGTTTTTTGTCAGAGTTTTCCTGCATTCTGTCAGTTGGGTGACACTGCAAATTTGCTAATTGTTTTCCCAAGACCAAATAGCTTGTGAAAACCAGGAGCAGCCATGGTCTCAAACATCCCTGTTGTGGGCCACTTTTTGCTTCTGTCAATCTAAATAAATAATTTTAACACTGAATAAAGTGGTATTTGATTTAATCTCTGTTGGTGAGTTGTATCTTCTAATTATCATCTGGAGATGTTTTTGAATTTGTTGAACTATAATGTAAAACAGTATATTTAGTCCCAATCAGTGATTCATTTTATTATGAGCAAACTGGAATAAAACCATTCAATTTTTAAAATCTATTAGAATGCTATTACAGTGTAATCTCTGATGCTTAAAAATTGAGAGACCTGACAGGTTTGATCTTGTAAGCAGATGACCAATGCTACACAGTCATTGCTTAGCAGAAGTTAATTGCTATTCTCAGTGCCACTCTGTAGCAGTGCAACATCTGACTGGATGAAAAATGACCAAGTCCAAGAAATAATTTCACCAGATAAAATTTAAATATAGCACCAACTGGTCAGGGGGAGTGGCAAGACGAGTCTCCACAGTTTAGATGAATTCAAGTCACAGTTACAAAATTACTGCCACTGCATGAAAATTATTAATATTTGCTTTCTGCAGATTTTTTTGGTCTATTTTATACCTTGATTTCTCTTAAGCCCTATCAAATCTGATGTGCTACTCACCTGCAGAAGTAATGTTTGTTTCTGCAAATGTTTAATGATGCACAAAAAATTGGATGGTTCGCAGTGATTATGATCTTGGGTGCAAAGAAAATGGGGAATTTGAGCCAAGAGGAAGGGTGGTGTGGGTCCCCTCTGCTTAGGTGAAACTGAAGGGCGGTAGTTTTGTGTGTGGCTGGGGCTAACCTTTAGGCTTCAAGACAGTTCTGGTCCTTGTGGTGTGGACTTGCTGTTGCTATCCTTTTACATCTTCTGCTTTTGCTGTTTAAGGGTTGCAGCAGTGGACTTTGGGCAGAGAAACTTTGCCTCAGGACTGGAGTACCAGGAAACTGCGACTGAAAATGGAAAAATACCAGAAAGGCATTGCAAACACTGCTTTTCATACTGCCCTTTCTTGGGAAATTATCAACTGTTCTTGGGCATCTTTGCCTTATTAGTTATGCATCATTCAAATTATTAAAGACATCACAATTTAAATATATTTCCACTATTATATATATCTGTAATAATTTCAGCCCCAGAGATCTGTTCTGTGGCCATTTGAAAGGTAGGTACGATCGGATAGAAGATGCATTGTGTCTTTTAAATCTGAAACTCATCAGCATGATGACTGGTTAGCTTGTTTCTGCTAACTGCGTGGTTGCCAAGGACAAAGCTCTTGGGTTTCAGGATGCTGGTGGAATGAGGAAAAAGAATTGAGAAGAACACATAGAGAAGAAACTTGTGTGTTATAATCTTGAATATAGTGGGCAGTTCCTGCAATACTTCCCATTAAACAGTTGCAACAGAAAAATTCTCTTGTCTGACCTTGGGTTACATTATAAAACCATCCTTTCTTGAATGGCCTTAAGAAATTTGTGGGAGATGTATGAAAACAGAGAAATTTTGTTGTGAATCATAGGTAATAAAGCAGACTAAAAAATTGTTTAGTTAGTTACCCGGTGACTAAAAATTGTTCGATTTAACTCTGAATGGCTTAGTGAGTGACTGTAACACCTGAAGTAACCTTCAGGCTTCACTGTTGCTGTTGCTGTTTGATGACAGTTCACTTCCTGCTTTTATCTGCCTCAAACTGAAAAGATTGCAGAGCATTAATTGAAACTTTTTTCATAACAATTCAAAATACAGGCACCCCTACGTTGTGGGGAGTGCTTTCCTAGAGAATGGGCTGCATTGTGATCTTCTGTAACGTAAAGCTATGTCATCTGCAAAATGAAATAAATATACATATTGTGTTGATTTGTTTACTATCTTCTCACAAATTCCACAAGAGCAAATTTTATTCCATATCTCAAATTTTTGGATAGTGATTTGTGAATTCTGCAACCCAAATGGCCGTATGCAGGGATTGCCTATACAGCTTTTCCCAAAGTAATAAAGAGGTTAGGTTCTTCAAGAACCCTTTGCTATACAAACAATTCGTATAGCAGAAAGTACAATAAACCCTTTTGCGAGGGATATAGCATCCATGAATAATGTGAAGTCAGAAGCAAGTCAGCCTCCTTGCCATAATAATACAGTAAATAAAAAGCAAACCACGATGTTTTGACAAGCTAAAACTTGCAAGCTGTATATCAATTGGCTATCATTGCCAGTTGCTTGAGAATGCAGATACTCAAGTTTTTATTCTATTTTAAGTAGCTTGTTTATTAATGGACTTTTCCATCAAAAAGGCCATTAAATGAAACTGGTTTTTACAGACTTGTGTTTGGAAGACAGTCTCCAATTATGTTTTCTACCCTTCATTGTCATGAATGAAGCCTTTGTTAAGCACAACTTAATTAAAACATTTTGTTATACCGAGATTCATTAAGTAAATTTTAATTAAACATGGGAGAGTTATATTGGCTAACAACAGTCATTTGGAGTTCTGCCATCTAAATGCTTCAATCCAGGTGGAGTCCTGGCCAATGGTATAATGGAATCTCAGATCATGTCCAGAATTGTTTTGAAGCAGAAGAACAGATGGATTATTTTTTCTTGTGGGCAAATTTAAAATTCATCAGTTAGTCTTACTGTTTCTATATTAATGTCATCCTCTGATATCTCATACAGGAGGAGAATTTGCAATTCTAAAAAGATTGAGTTTGCATTTGTGGTACGTGAATAATGAGAACCATCTTAATGTTCATTGGAGAAAAAAAAGCCATATTCCTTGTCTGCTTTACATATATATAGTTTAAGCAATTGCTGTTTTCTTTTAAGAACTCTAAATACATTCATCTTTCAAAAAATCATGTACTATAAGCAACTGCATTAGCTAAGGAGATGTACTTTTGAAGTGTATTCACTTTGCAATGTAGTGAAGTGTTGAAGCCAGTTTTCACTTAACAAGCTCCCACAAACGGCAGTCAGAGAAATTATCTGATAATCTCTTTTGATCAAATTTAGTGATAAATGTCACAAGGACAACTGCTTATTGAACAGTGCCATAATACTTTCTCATCCACCTGAAAAGTCAGGCTTAACCTAATTTGGAAGACGGTTTCTTTGATACAGCAGCCAAAAGAGTACTGTGATGAAGAGTCAACTTAGACTCCGCCATGGAGTGCAATTGAATTTACTATTTTCTAACTGGCCAAGGAGCTAACAATGACATTTTTAAATAGGCAGGTGTAGGAAATTTCAGAAAGCTGAGTAAAACGACAGCTGCAGAAGAGCAAGAATATTTTGGTCAGCAAAATGTTTATGTGCAGTTCTCCTTTTCAAAGATTTTGCTATTTTCACCTTGTTCTGTTTTCTCAATAATGAAACATTTGTTTTGGATGATACGTATTTGTGTTATAAGGTTATTAATGCATTAGGTTTCTGTCTGTTCTCAACAGGTGGAGTTCCTGATTATTGGAATCAACTCAGCCTAATACAGGACTGATAGAATTGTTTGTTCCAGTAATGCATCATTTTATATAATTTAAAAATATAACATATATCAAGTTTTGCTGCCAATTACTTAATACTGCAAAGTTCAACCGGACTCATTATAGTATTTGCCCTATCGATGTCCCTTTCACTCAACTAGTTAGGACTTTCTCAGCATAAGACATTTGATTTGGGACATCCAATGAGTATATGAAAAAGAATGTTGTCTTATCAGTTGGACAGGGAGAAAGCAGCTCTGGCAAGTCCAGGAAGGTGGGAAACTGAAATATGGATTTAGCAATAAAATATATTTGGTGAATGAAAAAAGTACACAAAGACCCAAAACACACCCAATAACTTTCCATGGTTTCTGTTGTGCATGATATCAGCTCAAATTGTTTATGATTGTATTGGTGCAATGAACTGCACTAAATAAATTTTTGAGATTTTATTTTTCTGACTGTCCATGGAGCTTGTGGGATTAAAAGATGTTAGCACCAGTACAAAGTTACTGCAAAGCCAGCACAATACAGCAACAATTAAGTATTTCCTTGCAGGTGTGTTAAATGTTTTCGCTTGCAATAAAATGGAGTTAGCACACGAGATGGTATATCAGAGAGTGTTTTCAACTTAGCATATGTTCGATTTCATTTGTACACTTGGGTTTGGTGAATTCTTCATTAATTTCTATACAGTGCCTACGTATGAGTGCTTTTGTACTGTTGTATCCTTATTTCATTTGGCTGTATTTCTGGATGCTTTGTAATTTTTGCTTTTGAATGTTAAAATTTGTGCTTTGTGATTTGATGAATAGATGAAACGGCATAGTGTGAAAGGTCATGGCTGTCATGTGACACCATCGAGTACTGGTTGAAAGTGGCACCACTGTCATCAGGCTCTAGCTCCACCCAGCCATTAGCAGCACACTCTTGACCATTGGTCCCCATGCACACCACTCATATCTGGCC
>JAUZTB010000107.1:56729243-56740205 GCA_034780895.1 Rhynchobatus australiae | reverse complement strand
GCAAATTCTGCCAAGTCTGTGATATTCCTTTCAGAATAATGCACCTTCTCTACTCTGTCAACACATTCCTGCAAGTTCCAGTGACCTGGTGCTTTACCGAGCAAATTCTCATGTTCTACAGAGCTTTGTAGGTCCCAGATGTGATAACTCTCATTGATGCTTAATTCTGTTCCAGGTTGCATACTTTTAAGTGTTTATCTGTGCCAGGTTGACATTCTGAGAATAAGAGTATAGAGTTTTAGTTCTTTTAATCTATTATGTTCTAAGTTCTTTGTGGGTTCACTCGTTTTTCAGTTTGGTTTTGTTATAATGAAACAAATAACTGTCGCATCCTGATTAATCACAGTGCAGAAAAAGGAAGCCGAATTTTGCAGAAAGAAAAGTCTTTGATTGTCCTTCGGATATGTGACTTATGCTATGCACAATGAGAGTGCCATTAATTTTTCTAAAGAATGAAATCCTCCATGGAGTTCTGCAAGCCTAAAATATTTTTTCCCCATGGGTTGTATATTGTAGATACAGGATAGTTTGTTTTCAGTGAAGTGAACTGGAGGGTTGAAGTAGAAAATCCATATTTCTCTGATCAGGGAATGTGAAGATCTGACATTCAAAGATTGAGGAGGGAGTTCTCCCAGTCCTGGCTAACATATCTCATTCAGTACCACTGTAATAGCTCTTCAACTCACCCTCCTACTGTTTCTGGAAATGCATATTTAAGGTTATGTCACCACATGCAGTATGTGTGCTCTAAAACCTGTCCCTAAATGTATCTGACCCATAACTGCTTTCAATCTCATCGTTTTTTTTAACTAAACTCATTTGATGTTCTCTTGAAAGACAGTCCTCAGCATAGGCCTCTGTTTGTCATCTTATACCTCTACCTTACTGTATTTTGAGCTTGCCACAGTGCCAGCTAACTTCTGTTACCTCTGCATTTATGATCATTTCTGCCATTTCAGTCTCTTTCTACATAATTAGATGCTAGAAATCTGAAATAAAAATGAAGGAAATTCACTGCAGATCAATCAGCATTAGTTGAGAGAAACTATTATTGCTTTTTCAGTGATTTTTTTTTTCTTTTCATCAGAATGGTTATGATTTATTTCATTTTCTCTACTCCCTGTTAAATTTATCCTAATGTGCAGCATCCTAGCCTTTCAGTTTGAATTTTAACATTGTCACTAAGTTTGTGAAGAAAATGATCTATTGCTGTTCGGCAAGCAGATGACTATTTTGAAGGAACGGAATGCCAACTCTGTGATAGGAACAGTGAAGTGCATTAACTCATCTGGAGAACTGCTTTTCACAACATCCAAACTCCCAATCCTGCACATTCAGCTTTGACACCAACCCCCTCCCCCCCCCCCCACCCCCAAGCTGTTAATTCCTCGTGGTACATACTATATCTCAACTTTTTTTTCCTCCTGTTGTCTTGTGTCTTCAAAGCTACATCTGCAATTTTTTTCAACATCTTCCACATAGCAATTTCAAGTTGTCTGGCCCAACTCTCTTTACAGATATCTGGTCCTACCCAAATCTCTCTCTTCAACAGGATGCCATGGGAAGTTGATTGCTTCTCCTTTCAATGAATGTCTATTTGGTCTCTACACCATATTTCTCTGTATGATTGAACTTGTATTAAACTACTTTTCCTATGACTCCACTCACTCGCATCAAATGAAAGGTATTATTTACGTATACATCATATGTCATAGTTTTCATGGGATATATAAAACATTTTTCATTCCTGTCTTACTTTTTACCCTCTGACTTTTCCAGTTTATTGATAATGGTTTGGTACTGTTTCCTGCCCTACCACTTGACTTACAAAATTGACAGAAAAGTTTATTTTCTATCTTGCCATCCTGTGGTCCACCTTAGATGTATCCCTTACCATTTTTGACTTCTAAGAATAGGCTATAATGAATGTGTAATGTAAGTTGAACATTTATAGCTGCCTTTATACTTTTGACTTAAGAACTCCATTCTGTTCATGTATTATTTCTATCGTATCTGTACTAATACTGCTGACTGTGCACTAGTGTTGTGGATATGCCCTTTTCCTGAACTGAAGATTCATTTCCATTCTATTTGACAAATCTTTGGACTGTACCTGTCACGTTTCTTGCACTTTCACCATCCCATCTTGCTTCTCGCTCAAGTACTGGGGTACATAAATGAGAGCAAGTAGATTATCTGGTTCTTCAAGCCTGCTCCTCCATTCAGCAAGATCATGGCTGATATTCTACCTCGGCACAGTTTTCCTGCGATATTGCAATATCCCCATATCCCTTTGAACAATATACAGAAATGGTTTTTTTGACTGTTTGAGTTGCCCTTTTCCTTATCTTCCCTGCCACCTTCCTCTACATTCAGTGAGTCATCCTCTGCACATTCCAAAACATTATGCCACCAAATGCATCTTCCTGGATATTCTTCCCTTCATTCTAAAGAAACAGTTTCTCCTCTGGTACCCTGCTTTGCTTTTCCATTGTTCTTAATACTTGCTTCCCCTGGCGCTTAGCAATCAAATGAAGAAAATACAGCACTCAGTCTTCATGTTATTTTAGGTCCATAAACTTCCTTTCAGGGGAATTGATGATTTCCTTGTGATTTTGATTTAAAGTATTACCTCCTGTACATTGGACAGATAAAGGTCTGAATCACTGATTTGCTGAAAAATGCCATTTAGTCTGCAGTTTAGCTCAAAGCTTGATGTCATTGGCCATTTTAATTATTTCTGTGAATGAACCCCATGTTCTCTACCTCTTGCGTTACTTCCAACGAAGCTCAGTAAAACACAGAACATTTTTTTAAATTGGGAGCTTTATGGTCTTCTGGATACAGTGTAGATTTCATTAACATTAGGTCATAAGCATTGTTTACTATTGCGTTGCAGGTGCTCCAGTACTACAATGGTCATGTTCCTCTAAGGACCCATATTTTGTTTCATTTATCCCATTACTATTACTTTTCTCTTGCATTTTCAACCCTTTACTGTGTAATCATTCTTGCTTTCATCTCTAACACAGACCTTTTGTTCTTTCCTCTCTTGTCCTCCTCTGATCCCACTTTCCCAGACTTTATTTGATATCTTAATTGATTGTGATCAACTATCCTTCCTTTCACTTCTCAAACTGTCCGCAGCCATTGTCAATGTTGACCCTGCCATCATCCTTCAATGCATCTCCATCGACAAGTTAGGTGGTACTGGAGTTGTGCCTGCTTGCAAACTCGCTCATATACTCATACATAGAATCGTCTAATGGTCTTAATTTTCTTCTCAACTGTTAGCTTTGGTGCTATCTCCTGTTCCTCATCTACGTGCTATCTTTTGCAACATTAACTGAAAATAGTCTCTTTTTACTTGTACACTGATGATGCCCAGCTCTACTTGCACTTGTTTTAATAACTTCACTATTTAATTTGTCAAACCTGTTCAACATCCAAGCCTGAATAAGAATACTCTTCTCCCAGCTAAACATCAGCAAGACTAAAGCCATTCCATTTGGTACCCCCACAATTTCTGTTCCTTTACTACTGGTTTCCTCTCTGTACCATCTGAGATTGCATCAGGTAGTTTGCAACCATGTCATTCATTTTACCCGGAGCTAAGTTTCTCCATTACTAAGACTGTGTTTTCACCTGTCACATTGCCCACCTGCACGTTGCCCGAGTACATTTGCCATCAAAGTTCATATCCATGCCCTTGTTGCAAATGCTCTTTACTGTTCCAGTGTACTTCTAATGGGTTGCTGTTTTATTTTCACTCTCCATAAACACTTCTACAGTTCATACCATAATTCCTACCATCACATTTGACCTGTATTGGCTCCCACTCAGTGAATTGGAACAGCTTCTTCCCTCCGCTATCAGATTTCTGAATCATTCATGAACTACCTTGTTATTCCTTTTTTGTACTATTTATTTATTTTTTATTTAATTTATAGTAATTTTGCTGTCTTTGCACTGTACTGCTGCCACAAAATAATATTTCACAACATACAAGTCAGTGATAATAAACCTGACTCTGATTCCCCTCTGCTGGCATCTCATGTTTAAGATTACTGTTTTTGTTTTTAAATTTCTCTTTAACACTGACCTCTAATTCAGCAATCTACTGAAATTTCTATCTCTTCCATTTCTGTCTTGGCACAACCTCAATTTTAGTACTTCCATCATTGATGGCAATGCCTTCTGGTTGCACAGAGGCCTGGAATTACCTTCCCTTAAGCCTTTTTTGACTCTTTGAAGATGCTGATCAGCACTTCCACTTTGATCACCTTTGGACTTGCATGTCAAATTTTAAGTTTCTGTGAAGATTCTTGGGAGTATCTTAAATCGATCAACTACTTTTATATAGTAATTTATTTCTAGTTCACTTTCTGCAGATGCTCTTTAAGTGAACTTTTTACACCAATTTCTAGTATCTTCAGTATTGTACATTTAGTCATTAATTTCCTTTGATTTTTTTGGAGTCTTTGTGCAAATGATAGTTGTTGGCTTGCATCACAGTCACAACACTTGTTAATATATTGAGGAGAGCTTTGGCCATCCCTGAGAAAAGCGAGTATGGTGTTGTTTGGGCTCAGTAGCCACTCCATACAATCACGCAGGATAGAAGATGATGATTTGACCCATTGTGTTGTCAATGAGTTCAACATCAATGTCGCACTCTGCTTCCTTCCGCTGGCCCCTAACCACCACCAATTGCCCAAAAGCATGGCATATGGTGTCCATAATTTGCCAAACCACTCCAGTTGAGGCCTTACTGCTAGTCTTATTACTTTGGAAGTCCTTGGTGCAGTCTTTATACAGGAATTTGCCTCCTTGTAGCAAGTTCAAGTTGTATATAGGCATTCTTTATTAAACTAGATGCGATCATTTTTTAACCATTACTGTCTTATGGATAAGTAAGCTATTTCACAAATTGTGGTTCGATACCAGTTGCACTGAGCGTTCAAGAATTGTCTATGCAGCAGAGTAACAAAGCCTATGATGGATTGAAACGAAGATTTGTTGTATGAGGAGATGTAAAGCAGACTAGGTCTATTGTTGGGTTTTGAAGAATGAAAGGTAATCTTATTGACTCCTACAAAATTCTTGTGGGCTTGACACGGTAGATGTGGAGTTGATGCTTCCTCTGGCTGGGTTGTCCAGGACTGAGGTCCTTGGTCTCAAAATAAGGGTTTGGCCATTCAGGACAGAGAAAAAGACATTACCCAGTGGGTAGTAATCCTTGAAGTCCTCTACCCAGGAGGGCTGATTAATCAAGTCAGAGTTCAATAAATAATTCACTCAGAGAGCATCTGCAAAATGTGATGAGAGATATAGGGTTAAGAGCAGGAAAGTGGAGCTGAAGGAGAAAATTAGCCAAGATCTTATTGAATGATAGAGCAGGTACAAAGAGCAGAAAGGGGTCTTCCTGCTATTCCATAATCATATGAAGTTAAATTAGATCTTTAAAACTCACTGTGTAAAACCTCAACCAGAGGATTCTCCAAATCTGGGGACTTCAGGAAGGATTTGAGATATTTGGCAAACAAACCAGAAGAATGTGTTTGTAACTTTAAAAAGGGCTTTGGATATGTGCTTGAGAAGTAATGTGTTGGGCAATGGACAGATGGTTGTGAAAAACTATTTGATTATTGCCAAAGAGCTGACACATGCAAGTTATGCCTTTTTAAATGACCATCTCATGTCTGTCACTGTGCTCACTGGTTAGAGTTTGGGGATATGTGGAATAGGGGGGAGTTATTATTGGGAAACTTAGTTTCTCCAAACAGTGTAGTGTTCCAATTCCATTGTGTGCATTTTTAAAAAAAAATGGAACTCCAGCTGATAGGTCAGTATGCTTTGTTAATTTGGCAATTCTGCAGCACGTGGCCACAGCCCAGAAGCCAAAGTTTAAGATGACAATTCTCTATGTAAAGAAATTTCTCTTCATTCAAGTCCAGCAATTAAAACCAGACTATCTTACTTCCTAATTGCATGCTGTACCTTCATTTTATGAACCAGCATATCTTAAGTTCCTCTGCATTGGATCAATCACTTTTTTTAAAAAAAACTCTTCCAATGTGCATAAGCTCATATTTTGTAACATTATACTCCATCTGAGAAATCCTTGCAAAACCTGTTGCTGTCTTGGTTTGTCCTTGTTGCTCACTTTCTGGCCTAACTTGGTGTGTTTTTTTCATCCATTATGAACTGTGAATCATTGAGGAGTCATCCTTGTGGCTCTCATGCAACCTATTTTTAAAAAATGATTTCCATTTATTGCTCTCAGCAAATTTTCTATCCATGCTTATGTTGATCCCAACCCACTAAGATTTTATGTACTTTTTTTTAATATAATACCTTCCCAGGTACCTTTTGATAACCCAGAAATATTACATCCACTGGTTTTCCCTGTATTTACCTGCTAGTTTATACTCTTTATTAGATTTGTCAAACAATTTTTTGTTCACAAAACCATTTTGGTCGCCTAATTATACTGTGATTTTCTTTGTGCTTCATAATTACACTTCTAATGATGGCTACCTGACAAAAGATGCCAAAAGATATTGCTAGTTTACTTGGACTGTTCCAGAATGAAAGGAATTTTAGAAGATCATCAATGTATTTTTCTTGCTCTTTCCCCTCTTTGTTCTCCATTAATTGAACATTTTGCAGCGAAGATGAGCAAATATAAAGTTTAGCCACTTTATTCTCTTGTTATTGTCTTTATTGGACCCAGAATTTTTTTCGCAGCTTACTTCTTGTGTAGTTGTAGGAGCTTCTTCAAACTTTTTTATAGCGTGCCAATTTCCTCTCATCCCTGTCTTCTTCCGCTTGTTTTTTTTGATTACTTGATGCTGCCTGCTTCAGTCTGAATCCCCTGGCTTATGCTCTTTGTGGCAATATTATTAGTTCTTCTAATATAGTGCTGTCATTAATTTCAGTTAACCACTAATCACCTTCCTCGGAATTTTTATTTCTCAGTGGAATGTACATTCATTGGGAATTTTGAAATAGCTTAAATGGTATTGTTTATTGACTAGCAAACCGCCTAATTTCCAAACTTTGCCAAATTGCCCCTCATATCTACACAATTGGGTTTATGTAAGTTCAAGTCTTTGGTTTCCAACTGATCTGAGCTCCTCTTGAATGGGGAGAGGGGGAGAGGATTACTAGCATGAAAGGGTTGGATGGGTGGTGGTGGTTCTTTTGTACTCGTGAACATGCTCAGAGACTGGGGGAGAGATCGATTTGATCTTTGGGTGAGTTAATGACTCTGAGAAGATCAGCCCTGGTTGTTTTGCATTGGTGGGGTGGTTCGCGAGACCATCTGATTTCTGAAGAAATTTTCCAGCCCCCAATGCACCCATATTTTCTCCAGAACTAATTGTAGGTTGAAGGTCCATGTTCATTACCCTACCCTATCTGAACTTGTACCCTGCCTTGCCCTCTGTGATCGTTTCCCTTCTCCCCTTAAATTCTATCTTAGATTATATCTAATATTCATACTGCACAATATGTTTTTGCTGTTATCTCGGCAGGCACTTGACACTTAATGGTAATTTTAAAGTATGAAATTCTGTTGAGGCTGGACCATACTGTCCTATTCACAGTGGTACTGAAGCTGGTCCAGGATTGCTCATTTAAGTTTAAACTTAAATCTGCAACTGATCAATATGTTGCTGAATACTGCAACATTCAATTCTAGTGCAATATCACCCCATAGTTTGAGTATGTCTGCAGTGTTGATTTAGCTACCTGAATTTTCAGACTTCCCATTATTGACAGTTTGTTTATAAATTCAGCATGGACATTGAAAATTTGAAAAATATTTTGCAGACATCAATATTTGACTTCAGTTGGACATGAATGATTTAAATTGCAAATAGCTGCTGTAAATGGCCTCAGTAAATATTTCAGCTTTTGGCTATGCTCTGTTCCTCGGTGTACGTAAATGTCAAATGTCCTGAGGTGGGATTTTGAGCAGAAGGTGGAATTAATGGAGTCTGTCTACGACCTGTCTTTGAAACTGCCCTCAAAGAAATGATCTATTGTTATCTTTTTCCTGCTGGGAAGAGTAGAACAACAACCACTTTTATTTAATATATTGGAAACTTCACCTTGTGTTTTATTTTAGCCTTCCAATGCCATTTTTTAAAAAATGTTCTTTACTGCAAAAGATGTCAGCAGCAGGAGACCAAGCAATTTCACTTCAAATACTTTATAACATAAAGCATTTCCAGCACTAGCAAAGTAAAGCTTGGGTTTAAAATCATTTACTGGAGTAATCCATGAAAGTTATCATTGAGCACAAGATAAATGCACAATAAAATTCACTTTATGTTCACTAACTTAGAAACAGTTGTGAAAAGTCTTCTCTTTGACACATTGGAGAATGAAATAAGGTCATGGGTCAAGTTGTTAACACGTGAAAACCAGGCTTCAAAGGGGAAGTGAGAAAGGAAATGAGAGCACGAGATAATGGCAACAATTATAAAAGGGAATCCAAAAAAATCCTATGGGGAAAGTGAACAGGAGAAGGATTATCAGAGTAGAAGGTGGACCAATCAGAAACCAAAAAGGAAATTTACTCATGAAGACGTAAGTTATTACTGAGGTTCTAACTGAGTACTTTGCATCAATCAAGGATGAAGTTGCCATGGAGTCTCAGCAAATGAAGAGCCAATTAGGATTCTCTATGGGTTAAAAGTTGGTAAAGATCGAAAAAGCTAAAGGGACAAAGTGGATAATTCACCTGATACAGATGGGATGCATCCTAGCATGCCATGGAAGTAAGGAACGAAATTGAAGAGGTGGTGACCATAATCTTCTAAACACCTCCTATGTTGTGGTGTGGTACATGAGGACTGGAAAATTGCAGACGTTTCATGCTTGTTCAAAAACAAAAGGAATTAGGGACAGATTGAGTAACTACAGACCTGTAAGTTTCATCTCAGTAATGAGGAAAAGTACCAGAAATAATGGAGAGAAAAAGCATTCAGATGCATAAGCTTGAAATGATTAGAGAAAACCAGCATGGATTTGTTAAAGGCAAGTAACATTTAGCTAGTTTTACAGTTTCTTTTTTGGAAGTATTAGAATGAGGGAAACATGACATGTGAACTTAAATCATTTGATAAGTTTCCTTATGGTAGACTTGTCATCAAGATTGAAGACTCATCAAATAAAAGCATCCATAGCAACATGGATACATCTCTATAATGCCCAGGACATGATAGGTATTTTTGCCCTTATTCACAGTCTGCCATGCATAACCACTTCAGTCTCCTCAGCCTGGAGATTGCTCCATATTATGCTCAACCATGGTCATTAAGATTGTTATATTAGGGGTGTCGCTGTACTGGGGAGGGCTGTGCAGCCAAACAACAGAATGTGCTGAGGCAAACTGTAGGATCTCGGCTGTCTGTAAGCTCGTGGAACATCCATTACTAATGCCCAGCAATAATTCGTGCACATACTGCTGGCCAAGGTGCAGCTCTGAGCCACATATCTGGCCTCTTGCCATGGCAAGCCAGCAGCAGCTCTCATTGCACTCTCTATACTGAGTAGTGACAATTCATTGTTGTGAGATTGCTAGCGTGGGGCAAGGGTATGCCCCAGGTCCCTGGCACCGCACACTGTAAGTAACACATCTCTCTACATAAAGGTTATAACATTAACTCACCTTAGTGTAGATTTCGTCAGCTGTCAAGTCCCTGAGACTACATCCTGAATGCTAAGTGAGAAGCTGGCATGTGTCTGTTTCTGAATGCCACATATTAGGAAAGATGTGTAGGCTTTGGAGAGAGTGCAAAAGAGACTAAGTGAAATGATCCCCAGGGTGAGAGATTATTTATGTGGATTGGTGAAGTTAGTGTTCTCCTTGGAAGAGAGTAGGCTGTGAAGTACAGAGAGATTTAAATAAAGGGTATAGAGAGAAGAATGAAAGAAATTGATCCCATTAGAAGAGGGATCAAAACAGGGTACATAGAATGAACTATTTGGTAAAAGAACCAAAATTGACATGAGAATTTTTTTCACAGAGTAGGTGCTTAGCATCTAGAATGTGCTGCCAGATTTGGTGAGGGAGGTAAGTTCGATTGAACTGCTCAAAAGAGAGTTGCGTAACTATCGGAGAGTGGAATGTGCAAGGCAATGGAGAGAAGATGAAGAATGGGACTAATTGGTTTGCTTGTTTGGAGCCAGTACGGAGCTGAAATGCTGAATGGCTTCCTGCGCTGCAGCAATTTGGTGAACTGATGTAGTTCTGCACAAAACTTATGGGACTAAAGGTGGGCACATTGAAATTGTTATAGCCTCTGAAATGGCTGACCAAGCTACTCAAACACTTAATCCAAGCACAATAAGAATGCCCGACATCCCACCCGACATAAGCAGAGTTGACATATTCGTACATGGCAAAGGCTTACCTAGTCCTTTTGAGCCTGCAAAGTTCTCTTTGTGAATGTCTGAGGATTGTCCTGCAGACATGCATTAGCCTGATATAGATTCTGCAGGATTGAACCTTTGCACCAGTGCCATAGATTGCTTTTTGGTGATCCTTGGGTAGGTACTACATTTGGGGCCGGAATTACCCATTGGATGTGAAGAGAGACGGTATACACTCAGGGTGAAGTGGGGGGTCTTCAACTTTGTGTTCTGATCCAGTCTTGTGGCATTAGGTTAAACATTAGGCATGGAAACCTGAAAACAACTAATCATGAAACCCATTTTTGAAACAGTGGAGCAGGCACAGAATGCACTATTTTGGAGGATTTCATTGTCCATTGCCAAGATTGGACAATAGGACCACCACTGATCAATTTGGCTAAGTCCTGAAGGATGGAGCCATTGAAACAATTAACCCAAGGAATTAATGTACTTGCCCCTATCACCTATCTGCTGAGGTATTTTTCCATGAAACCTTTGGTTGTGCAGATAAATCCCAATCTTTACTCTCCATCA